>CM039515.1:14510582-14614277 GCA_022432975.1 Begonia masoniana
GATATGTCACATGTTTTACCTTATAAATAATGAGCTTGTCTGCACTTGAAGGATTTATGTATGTTGCCAAGTTCCACCATGTGAATGACCTGTGTGTGACCATGTGAATTTGTCTGCTCTGGTTGGGGGGGGGGGGGGATCCTGTCATAGTTTGATGAGTAAAAAAAGCTCTCAAGTCATGCCTCATGAATGTTTCTCTGCATAAGAAAATTTTTAAAACGCATGTTTTCCATGAACAGATAAATATGTATAGTAATAGAGATTTATGCAACTTGGATTCAGTGAGGTTGGTGGGCGGTTCGTCGTATTGCAACATTCCAAAGTTGACATATTAATACGACCCCAGCAGGGAACAAGATCAAACTCCCTGTCTAACCCTCCCCCTTACCGGCACAAATCCTAGATCATTTTTTTGTTTAAATTTTTGGCATATGTTAAGTTCTCTCCATGCTACGATTATCCTATTACCAGAACCATTGTTGCATAATTGTCAATTTTGTGGGCGGGTATATGACTTGAACAGTTGTGATTCCATGATTTTTTATGCATGCCCACCATGTGTTTGTTGAAATGCCTGAGTTAGTAGACTTCTCATTTTTTGCACGTTGTTACCGTCTAGCTTTCCTAATTGCTTTTCTCATAGTGCTTACTGTCATACGTATGTATGCTTGGTTGGATTTGTTTGTTTCTTATGTGTAGTGACAGGTCAGACATTTTGTGAGTATTCCACAATGCCGCCCAAATGCTCGTGAACTACCACATGTTCAGTCTCTTTCCAACCTATCCAGCACTCTTTCATCAGCCCCGCCGCGGCTAATTATTTCAAGGAATTCATAACAAAGGACAAAGCAATTATATGTGAAGTGCAATTTCAGCCTTCAGAGTGTGATGGACACATATTGACCACGCTGCAAGGACGACGGTGGGAGACATTGGCCGTTCTAGGAGGTGATGTGAACATGAATGCCGTTCGCGAATTTTATGCCAATATCAAAGCGAGCAACAATGAGGGGCCGGTACGAGTTCGGAATAAACTCATAAATTTTTTAGCTGACGCCATCAATACCTATCTGGGCCTGGACAATGACGCTCTGGATGACTTTCAAACTATGATGGATGCCAGGCCAGATTATGATCTGATTCTCCGAGAGATGGGTCACTGAGGCTCCACGTGGATTTATTCTTCACAGGATCAAGCGAAACCACTACATATTATCTCAAGCTGCCTCAATCGCTACGCACAGGCATGACGCAAATTTATCCGAGGCAACTTGATGCCCACCTCGTAGAAATCAGAATTGACGAAAGAACGGGTGGTGGTGCTCTACTGCATTCTCACAGGGCGGTCACTCAATGTCGGGCGGCTGATCCACCGAAATATTATCTCTTGCGTTAGAGGGTCGGGCACTGGTGGGCATGTGCACCCGGTTCTCATCACACATCTATGTGCAGCCGCCAATGTCCCCATGAGCTCCACCGATGAACCATGGATCCAGCAGGAGGTGTACAGCTCACCAAACATCGAACGCATTGCAAATTGGCCATATGGGGACGCACGAGCAAGTGGTTTAAGATTTATTGAACATGATGTCAATGCAGCTGTCCCCCCTCAGCCGATGCCTCCACCTCGCGTACGACGCATTCCTAACTCGCCACTATGCCTCTATGTAAATCCAGAATTAGCACACGATGGACTGGCCCATCGAGAGGCTCGCACAAAACAACGGTATGAAAACCAGCGTGCTACACAACCAGATCTAGGCACATCTTCTTCCTCTGCACCCTCTAGATCCTACTCATTAGAGGATATTGGGAGCATGATGGAATCCTTCTTGACTCGCCAGTCCCAGGTAGAGCATTGCCTGATCAACCTCAATTCACGCCAATCCCAAGTAGAGCATCGCCTGATAGACCTCCAATCACGCCAACTAGCGCATGCTCAATTTACAGCTCAGTACTTGGACGCGTTTAATGCTCACCATGGCTACTCACCCCAATCGAGCCCACCTTTTCCTTATTATCCAGAGCAGCTATTTCAGCCGTATACCCCTCCACCAGAGGATGAGGATAGCAATATGCCGGGCCCCAGTTGAGGTACACACGCCCCTTTTATATTTTTCTTGTTGTCTTTGTTTACATTGAGGACAATGTTAGGTTTAAGTTTGGGGGTGTTTTGTTCGCTGTTCGCTTCACTCATTTTCTTCTGCGTTGTTGACTATTTGATATATGACATGGTTATGCATTCTGATCTTGGTTGAGGTGTCGATGATGATTTTAATGATTGATTCGTATGTTGACTCCTTGAGGAATACTGAACAAAGATTTGCTTTATCTTAGTTGCTTTGATTAGAGCTCACATAATTGTCTTCACAAATCTGAACACGTTTCATTCTTGTTTGATTCTATTTGTTGGTAATATATTTGTGTAGTCTACTGAGAGTGAAACCCAAATACTGTAAGGGAGTGAATGAGAACAAACACAGCGAGGGAGTGTAACTCCAGTCAAAGGCTTTGATAGTGAGGAAATTGAGAGGAAAATCTTTCTTAGTTTTGTCCATTATTCACGAATGCAATTTAAATTTTTCAGAAATAAGAGAATGATTTAGGCCATCTTTGAACTGTTTGAGCTTTTTGAGCCTACCTTATTGTGTCATTTAATGACACCCATAGACACCCGTTTGAGCCTATTATGTACAACTCATTTGTCACCTGAAATTAACCCAGCCTCATTCATATTGTCCCTACCTTGTTTAATGAGCACGGGAATATTGATCTGAATTAAGGCAAAGTTTGAGGAGATAGTAAAAAATCAATTCAACTCCTTTGTCATTTGTTTCTTTCTAGAGCATTAAGTTGTTATATGTATGTTAGTTGTCAATTTCAAAAATTATATAGTTTGAAAAAAAAAAAAAAGCTGTTATACTAGTTTTATTGTGAGTTTTATGTTTGTATTGATTTCGTTTGTAATAGTGACAAAGGAGTTGATTGTGATGATATTGAGTGAAGTAAGTTTGGGGGTGTTTTGTTCGCTAGTAGAAGAAAGTTTTGACGGGGAGAAATACGGAGGAATGAATTGTGCTCTGGGTGGTCGCTTGAATCCATATAATTTCTACCCTTTAGCCCGACCTTTCATTACAAGCTTATAAAGACCTATTAACTCTTGTTGTGAATTATGGATAGTTGCTATTAGATGAATGTTGGGCAAAGCTGATGATTGACTAGAGTGATTGGAGTGATTCCCGAGTGAAATTAAATTCTTATCCTTACCTGTAGCTACATTAGTTGAACCAACAATTAGAAGAAAATAAGAGTGACAAACACATACACACGAAGATTTTTATGTTAGCTGTTGTCAATTCGCTATTATGAGTTATTTCTTTTGCAAAGTATTTAACTTGGTAGTTTAATATGAATTTTTCAAGTTGAGACAAATTACCGTAAACCTTGATTAAGAATATTTTACCATTTGTATTTTGTTGAGCAATTTGAATATGATTAATGACATATCCTTGTTTTAACTTAGCTGCGTTTTGTTCACTTGAGGACAAGCTTTCATTCAAGTTTGGGGGTGTGATAAGTGTGTATTTTACACACTTATTTATACTTTTTACACTTGATTTGATAAGTTTTTCTCAAGTGTTTGAAAGAATTTAATGTATTTTGTGTAAGTGCGCAGAAAAATTTATTTAAAATAGGGAAATTGAATGGAAGAAGTTGAAGAAGAAAAGTAGTCAAGGAAGAAAAGAAAAACATAAAGTTGGCAAAATTGGGTTGGCGAAACAGAGAACCTGCCGAACGGTCTCTCATTCTAGGCGAGCGTTCGGCTGGTGAGAAGAAATATTGAGAATAATTTTGCACGAAACAGAGAGGGTGCCGAACGTTCGCTCATTCCTGCAATCGATCGGCTGAAAACAAGTGAAAACTGAAGCAAGCGAAGAGGCGATCGTTCGCTTGAATCGATCGGCAGAATACAAGAGTTATAAGGAGCGATCGATCGCCACACTATCCAGCGATCGATCGCCGTTGATTTTGGAAAGCTGATATCTTTTAATCTGCACCGTTAATCGAAGGGAACATGAAATCTCGTCCATTGATATATCAAAGAGTAAGAATTAAAGACCTAAGAAGCAGGAGACAGATTCATTCAGCGATTTTAGCAACAGAGAAGCAATTTCAAGGCGATTATTCATGAAGAGTTGGCGATATTCAGTGTTTAGTTTATTTCTTTTGTTAAAACTATGTTTACTTTTAATTATATTTTTGTTTGCTTCTCTTTTAGTATGAACTAAGTTTTTATTCTAGGGCTACGATGTAGCCAGACAATGTTTATTTTATGTTTTTCGTTTAATTATAATTTATAGATATTTCTTCCAATATTGTTGACGCATTTAATTTCTGTTCTTAAAGCCTGTAAATTTATGGCCAATCTTTACTTGATTTTTGGGGTGTTTTGAGACTGAGAGGTGATAAATACCCGAGCACTGAAATTAATGTCATGAATATGCGTAGGCTAGAGATAGTTACGGTATTGATGTGATCGTTATGATTTCTTGATTTACTTGTATTTGATTAATGTAGGATTTGAGACTAAGAAGTGATAACTCATTAATCAGATAACCTATGCAATGCTCGAGAGAGATTGTAATAGAATTTAGTGAAATCGATCATCAACATAGGAAGAATATTTATGAATATAATTGTGAAGGACTGAAATAAATATTGTCTTGGTGAAATCGTAGTACCTAGGTTTTTATCCATTAAATTTAATCTCATTTTATCTGTTTTGTTATCTTACAGTAGTTTATTTTTATTGTTTTAATTATTTAATTTAATTTCAATCTTTGAAAATTATAAAACGTGTGTTTAATTTAGAATTAAGATTAGTTACTTCGATTATTAATTACAAGTCCTCGTGGGTTCGACACTCTAGTTATCACTATATTATTTGTTGCGACTCGTACACTTGCGAACTATTTTTTACAACAAAATCATCCAGAATAACTACTCCAAAGCATTCAAAGGCTTCTGCTTCGGAACGGTCAAAATCTACAACTACTAAGATCACAAAAACTGCTACTCCGAAAGCATCCAAATTAACTGCTCCAAAGCCCTCTAAGCCCTCGGGTGAGAAAGTTCAAAAGACATCCACTGTCAAATCACCAAAAACAAGTCAGACAGCTGCTCCAAAATCCAAAAAGCAAAATACCATTGAAGTGTCAGTTTCATGAAGCTATCTGAAACCCTCATCTGCTCAGAAAGGCGAAGGTAGTAAAAAATCAAGTAAGAAGTCTTTAAAAATATCGAATGAAGATTTCAAGTCTCGACTACATGCTAGCCGATGGCTACATTTTTCTCAAAGAACTATTTGGACAGAGAGAAATATTCATGTTAAGTGATTTCTCGCAATGTGAAGTCTTAGTTTATCACTTGATAAGTCTGGGTTTGGAGAAGACTTTTAGAGATCTGAAACCATTTGTTTGGAAAATTGTTCAAGAATTCTATTGCAACCTCGATCCAAATGTCAAAAATCCTGCTCATCCTGAATACAGGCAAGTATATGTTAGAGGACATACTTTCAATTTTTCGCCGATGGTTATTAATGAATATTTGGGCTTGACTACTTTTGTCTCTGATAATTTTGTACCTGATTTTAATTGAATTATTTTGAATGTCACTGGGGGTGTCAGACGAATTTGGCCTCATGGTAAAGACTTTCCGGCTTCTCAACTCTCTGTTAAGTATGGAATTCTCCACAAAATAGCTATGAGAAACTGGATGCCTACATCCCATGGAACAGGGGTGAACAAGGCCATGACATCTTTACTGCACAAAATTGGAAACTCTACTTTTGTTGATTTTGGAAAGTTGTTCTTTGATCAAATCATGAAACATGAGGACAGTAAGAATACCAGATTAGCTCTCCCATTTCCCTATTTGATTTATGGTATTTTATCTACACAATCATCCATCATCAGGGAGAATGAAGAATTATATGTCGAAAAGGATGAAATTAGGATTAGCTACAAGCTAAGAATGAGGGAGCACAAGAATGATTTGGAAGGTTTTGTCGAAGGACTGCCAATTTCTGAGTCCAATACTGACTCTGCTCTCCTAGCTCGCTCTGTAAAATTGTTGTTGAATGTGTCACAATCTCTCAGCTTCCACATTTCTGAGTTTGAAAAACAGAAGTAAATAATCTCGGCGGTTTTAAATGATATTTACAAGAAAAATCCACACATGGTAGCTTCAGATCGATAACCCAGAGAAATGGCAGCAGCTGGTCCATCCAGTGTCCCAAAGGATGTTCCAGTGGGTGTGTCAGAAAGTGGTGATGCTCAGAATTGATATCTGTATGGTTTTATTCGTGATGACTATTCGAACTACTTATTTCACTTGTTGATTATCTAGATATTTCTTAAACTATATTCCTTCCTTTCAATATTGATCTCTCAAATATTTTCATCCTGGATATTCTCTTTATCATTTTGGTAATTATACTTTGGGTGTGATACTTATATGATGGCCCTGGTACATATTTGACTGATACATGTTGCTGCGATTATGGTATGTGCTATTCTCTTGTATGTATATTTGTCTTTTTCTAGCAAAAAGTGGGAGTAAATTGATGATTGGTGATATGTATGGTGTGATATGCACTGCTCTCTGATACAATATGACAAGTGATAGATGTATGATGTTTGAAGTCACAATTCAGAGGGAGTTACAATTCAGGGGGAGTTATTGAAACTGTATGATATATTGATTTTGCCAAAATATGCCAAAGGGGGAGATTGTAAATGCAAAGATATTGCATATAAGTTGGCATTGATTTTTTGGCAATATATTATGAAAATAATATTTTATTCCATCATTATCGAATTGTTAATTTATTTCTTGGTGATCAAGAAATAGGTTATTCTGATTATTGGATGGCGTCCTATTATCAATCATGAAGGTTCTGTGAAAGAGAAAAATAAGAAAACAAGAATATTGGGAAAGTTATTGAAAAAGCAATAGGCACTTGCTTTTTGGAAATCTTTTATTTGGTAAGTCGGTTTGATGGAAATATAGCCAAATCTGCTAGGGTTCGAGTTTCCAAGATTAATGGGATGATTTCCTAATTTATTGGGTGAATATCTGATTTGTTGGAGATACTTTCCTAAAGTGTCACACGGTGTGTCACACAACCGAATTTGTTAAGATTTGTTTTCCTTAATTCTTGCGGCGTCATATCCAATTTGGTAACTGTTCTGAATCGATGATATGAAAGTTACCAAGGTTATTTAAAGCTTTCGTTTTTTGTGAAAGCTGGTTGACGACGGAGTTTTAATTTTCGCGTGAAAAGGTTTATTCGTTCTTTGTACCGTCGCTTTTCTTTCACACCCAGCGTTTCTGCGTTTGGTTCTGTGATCGTTTTACAACTCTACCTAATCTGTGGATTTGATCGTTTTATTGAGTGTATTGTTTATTGCATCCGAAGACTACGATCTGGTGTTCCAGGAATCGTCCCAGGAGGCAATATTTTTTGATCTTCATTGAAGCTCAGTCTCGGGAGGAGGCTGAATCCGAACTCGGGAGGAGTTCTGTTACTTAGACAAGGAGAGCTTGTCGTTCTTGATCGTGAGAAGGGGATCTTGCCATAACACGGATTCCGGGTGTAACGCCCCACCCTGGCTCGGTGCGCTACTTTGCTAACCAATCACACATTAAAACATAATTTAAAATAAAATTGACACAACAAAATTTAAATCTAAGTTCCTCAAAACTCTCTTACGTCATACTTAGTTGCCTAGACTCACTAATTTCCTTAATCCTAACCTTTAAGCACCACAGCGTCCTTCCCGAAAATTTCAGCAAAGTAACGCCTGCAAATGGCGCCTCCAAAATGCTAGGTACCTGCAAACAAAAAATCCCAACCAGATCCAAATACATTTACTCAACTATCCAGCCCAACTAACCATTATACGAAAGCTCCAAGTAAAGCGGGAAACTATAATACTAACATCCCTAAAAGAAGAAAGTCCACAGTATAGGGCGAAAAATCACCTTTAACTATGACTATATACAACAAATCTAAATCGCTATACCATAACTCTCAAAACATTAACCAAAAAGAGTCACACATTCCTCTTATTTCCACAACCAGACATCTACAATAAACTACTAAAATGTAAAGTCTCATATTCTCCCGAAGACCATGGTTGAGGCACCCCGACAACTGCCCGCACCGGCGTGCCCCGTGTGCCACCGACTGCCGCCTAATCCTGGCTCCCTCGTCTAGCTCACCAGTAACACATCACCACCTACACCATAGAACACAAAAGTCAGCCTAATGCTTAGTAAGTAGGGAATAAAAATGCGACAACACAATACAATCAACCTAACCCATGCAGTTTCTACCACTCAGTTGTGCTTATTTGTTGTTCGTTGCATTAATCGTTTCATAAGCCGTGTGAAACAGGTAAGCTCACATCCTATAATCGAGGACGGCCATTAGCTCACATCCCGTAATCGTACAGGACGGCCGTTAGCTCACATCCAGTAATCGTACAGGACGGCCATTCCCAGAATCACCATTACGTATTTTAGCCGATCATCCTTCATAGAGTTCCCTTCGGGGTGCTACACACCAGCACCGTATCCCGACAAGGCACACTATTCTAGATTGCGTAATTTTAGCCGGTCATCTCTCATAGAGTTCCCTTCGGGGTGCTACACACCAGCACCGTATCCCGACAAGGCACACTATTCCAGATTGCGTAATTTTAGCTGGTCATCTCTCATAGTGTTCCCTTCGGGGTGCTACACACCAGTACCGTATCCCGACAAGGCCCACTATTTGAGCTGTATTTTACAATTAACTTTATCTGATTACGTTCACACTCACAATGCCAAACAATTGATGTGCCAATAGGCCTAAAAGCCCAACCCAAGACTAAGGCCCAATTCATATCCAAAGCCCATACTACTTATTACTTACTTACTAATGACTTTATTTCTTTTGTAGGTAATGGACTCAATGAAGGCTTGGACCGGAAGCCCAATTCACATAGCAAGATTCAACCTCATCACTTAACCTCTTGGGATGCACAGGATGAAACGAATCGGCTGGATTAGCAGAAGCGGGAATTTGTCTTCCCGGAGACAAATTCTGTAATTTTTATTTATTTATTTTATTGCTTTTATGTTTCTTGAGAAAGACCATTTTGGCCTTAAGCTTATATGGGTAGAACTCGGTTTCAAGTAAGCCATCTTGATGAGAGAGGCCCAACCCAATGGAAGACAAAGCTTGAAGATGGAACTTAAAGATGGAGCTTGGAGAGGCCCAATTGCTTTGGGTTTGGAGAGGCATGACTTGGCATCAAAGGACACTTGCTAGTGGAGACATGGATTGATGACATGGCACAAGGGAGAAGAAGCACAATGGATCTTGGCCACCCATCATCATTTTTCATCCAATGGCTCACATTTAATCTTGTAAACCTAGCTACCCCCCAAACTCTATTTAAGCAATACTCTAGGCCATTGTATTGGTCTTTTGCCAAACTTAATACAATTGAGGTATTTCATTTAGACTAGTGTCTAGAGAGAGTCTTCTTCCAAGGGTTGGTGCCATTGGAAATCCCACCAAGGGTTGGTGCCCAAGGTAAGTATCGGTTTGCTTAAACCGATTGGAGAGAACCTCCATTGCTTCCAAGCGTGTGGTGGCTTGAAAGATCTTACTCCTTACTCTATTCCAAGTCACCTTGGTGCTGGAATCATAAGAGAAGGTCACACCATTCCCAAAGACCGGTCTTCTTCCTTGGAAGAAGCATTAGCCGAGAGGTAACTCAATACCTCTATCGGCCGGTTCAGGGTTTTATCATTTTCTTTATTTTTCATCACAGAACACTATCACCACTTTACACGTACTTCATCTTCCATCTCTTAGCTTCATTTAGTCTGAAGAAATCATTTCATTTCGAGCACTTTAACCTTTTCATTTCTGGTCATACATTTTATTGCTCTCGGGTAAGTCGACCAGTGAGCAACCCTTACTCTTTGGGTGATAACTCACTCATTTTCAGGTCTTTACCCATCATTTTGGTATCAGAGCGTAGCTAACATCCGTGGGAACATTTTGGTACCTTTTATTTGTGCCCTTATTTACAAATTTTTAGCTGCATTGTTCGTTGAAGTTAAGTTACATTCTGCTGTTAACAAAATCAGTTTTCCAGATTTGTGCACTTTCGGGTTTAGCCACTTTTGGTAACCAATTTCTTCTTATTTTTTGCATTTCTTTGCTTAATATTGTTCTATTATTATTGTCTAACATTTCATGAGAGTCGTTTAAGTGCAATAACATTGTTTCCATTTCGTTTACTTGCTGTACATTTCATTTCTATACAAAAAACTGCTCAATAAAATCTGCTTTGAATATTGAATTTGCTCTTGATATTTAGTTGTTGTTTTTGGATTATTGCTAGAACTTTATTCACACAACATTGATAATAGTATGTTTGGAAGATAATCTGATTGTTTTGAGGTAAGAATCGCATATAAAGTCTCTACATTTATTTTGATGTTTGAAGAAGTTTATAAAGTGTTTGTTGAAATGACATAACTAAGTAGCATGCAAGAATCCTAATTTTTTTTTTACTAGTTGTTATTTTTATGCCATGAATCTGTCATATTAATGTTTAATGGGGATTAAAGTGGCCTAACATGCAATTAATGAACTTGAGCTTTAAAAGTGTTGGTAATTGAATATTGCAATGGTTACTAAAAGCTGTATTTTTTTAATTAGTATAAATTGATTGATATTTGAGGGTTCCGTTTCACTAAGTAGTTGATAGCTTTAATTAACCAACTTGGCATAACATTGATCACTAAAGTTTTGTGGACTAAATGGAACATTAAATCACTAAACTTGCACGTAAAAATGTTATGAAACTTTTCATGCAAATCGGTTAAAAATAACAAGAAAACTGTTTTTTTTTTTAACACATCAACTAGTTTGGAAAGTGTTTGAGAAAATGCCACACCTAATTTTATCACCCAATTGCCTAGTCTTTGAAATGTTTTCTTCTAGTTTAATTTTCTAATTGTAGGTTGTTTTAGTTGTTTTTTTTAGTAAAGTCAAAAAAAAAAAGAGAAAGGAAGAAACCATATCCTAAAACTTAGATTAAGTGTTAACTTTTCCTTTATTCCAAAAATTAGAACCACACTTAACTTAACCACATTTCCTAAAATTTAGGGTACGATGCAAACAAGAAGTGGAGCTTTAAGGGAACAAAATAGGGGGAGGGAAACTCCAAACCCACATCCCATGGCTCTTACCCAATCGGAGGGTGAGTCGAGTATGCAAGGACAAATTAATGGGATAAATGAAGCCCTTATTACCCTGAGCCAACAAATTCAAAACATGAATTTGAGATTCGAGGAATCAATGAAGAACAACAATCGAAGGGAATCCCCCCATAACTCCCCTCGACGACAAGACCTTGAATCCCCTCGAACAAGAACATATGAAAGATCTCCTCCAAGGAGAAGATATGAAGAATCTCCTCGAAGGAGAAGTTATAATGAATCCCCGAGACTATGGAGGGATGAAGCATCTCCCCAAGGGAGAAGAAATGTGGAATCCCCTATACGAAGAAGGGATGAAGAAAGGAGGAGATACGAAAATTCCCCTCAACGGAGGAGGAACGACGAAACCCCACGAGAGAGAAGAAGAGACCAACCGAGGAGACGATACCGAACTCGTGAATCATTGGATGATATTGATTGGGGTGACGAGGAAGATGATAACTATACCCCTACAAGGCGAAGAGATAATGACGAGCTAAAGAACGCCAAAATTACAATTCCCCCATTTAATGGAGCAAGCGATGGGAGCACATTCCTCGACTGGGCTGATAAAGTTGAGAGAGTATTCGATTACTACGACTATTCGGAGAGATCAAAAGTAAAGCTCGTATCGGCTGAATTGACGGGTTACGCTGCCCTTTGGTGGGCCAACCTAAAGAACCAAAGAACACAAACGAGAGACAAACCAATCGCAACTTGGCGGACTATGAAGGCACACATGACAAGAAGATTTGTGCCAAGCCATTATCGACAAAAAATCTTCCTAAAAATGCAAAACCTCCGACAAGGAAGTCAAACCGTCGATGAATACCTTATGGACTTTGAAACTCTAAAGATCCGAGGAGGCATGGACAAACCCGAAGATCACGTCATAGCTCGATTTATACGTGGATTGAACTGTGAGATTGGAGACTTAGTCGAAATGCAAGCCTTAGATTCAATGGAAAGAGTTGCTCAAATGGCCACAACCATCGAGAGGCAACTAAAGAGGAAGAAAAATGCTATTTTCCCCATTAAATTCACTCCTCAAACCTCCAAAAACCATGAGTTTACTACAAAGACCGAAGACAAGAAATCATTTAATTGTAATTGGCCTCCAAGAGACTCTATTAGTAAACCTAATGTGAATAATATCAACAATCCAAAACCCCGCGACATGAAATGTTTCAAGTGTCTTGGAACGGGTCACTTTCAAGCTCATTGCCCGAACTTACGTACTATGGTAATTCGAGATGGCATCATGGAGGAATTGGAAAGCGAGGTTGATGACGGAGAAGTCGAAAAGAGTGAAGTCATTGAAGTAGAAGTAGTAGAGAGTGAAGACGATGAGATGATTCATGCACCTGAGGGAACTCTATTAATGGTTGTTAAACGAACCCTTATATCAAAGAACACTAGCGAAACATGTCAACGAGAAAACTTATTTCACACCCGATGTATGATCAAAGATAAATTGTGTTCTGTGATAATCGACGGAGGAAGCTGTGCGAATGTGGCTTCACAAGATTTGGTAGAAAAGCTATCATTGGAGACTAATGCCCATCCCCATTCATACATGTTGAGATGGCTCAATGATAAAGATGATGTCAAGGTTACTAAACGTGTAGCCATAAATTTAAACATTGGAAATTATAATGATTCCGTTATATGTGACGTCGTGCCCATGAGTGTAAGTCACCTAATATTAGGACGACCATGGCAATACGATCGAAAGGTCATACATGATGGAGTCTCAAACTACTATTCACTTAAGTTTGGTGGAAGGAACATTACATTAGTACCTTTGACTCCGGAGCAAGTTGCTAAAGATAAGGCTACAAGGAAAAAGGGAAAATCAAATCTTTTTATGACTAAAGACCAAATAATAAACACCTTGCTAGAGGAAGAATCTTCAAGTGATAATAAATATGAAGAGAGCGAGGATGATGCATCCGATGAAGAATCCTCAAGTGAGGATGAGGACAAAGAGATCAAAGAGAGAAAGTTCTATTTTGCAAACAATCCACTATTTGAGTGGAATGATCAAAAGGATGAAGAAGTTGAATTCAACCTCATTGAAAATTTTGAGGATCAACACCAACTAGAAGAAGAACCCCTTCCATTGACGAAACCAAACTTTCACAAGATTATTAACAAACCTATAGATTTTGAAGGTTTATTACTCGAGGATCCATATTATGATGAAACCTCAATACCACATCCTTTAGAATCTTTAAGAGTAACCTTACCTTTGGGAAGTTTGAAGTATAAGATGGGAAATGTCAAAATTTGGGATACTTATACACAATTTATCTTACTTGAGCCGAAGAAGAGTCGACGCATATTTAAGGCAATGTTGGAATGTTTTGCTCAAAATCATTATTGGTGGCTTAACGGATTACAACTTCTCATTATTATGCTCAATGACTCACTGTTTTCCTTGATAGCGAGCTATTTAATGAGTCAAAGCGATAGTTGTGGACATTTCTTGATGGATAAGAATCATAAGCAACCACCTAAAAGATTCAACTTTGACAATGGTATACCACTATCTTTTAATAGATATTTGGAGATGAACATCGAGGTGATCCAATAAAAGGATTTGAGGACAAATCCTAAATTAGTTGGGGAGGATGATGTGCCAATAGGTCCAAAAGCCCAACCCAAGACTAAGGCCCAATTCATATCCAAAGCCCATACTACTTATTACTTACTTACTAATGACTTTATTTCTTTTGTAGGTAATGGACTCAATGAAGGCTTGGAACGGAGGCACAATTCACATAGCAAGATTCAACCTCATCACTTAAGCTCTTGGGATGCACAGGATGAAACGAATCGGCTGGATTAGCAGAAGCGGGAATTTGTCTTCCCGGAGACAAATTCTGTAATTTTTATTTATTTATTTTATTGCTTTTATGTTTCTTGAGAAAGACCATTTTGGCCTTAAGCTTATATGGGTAGAACTCGGTTTCAAGTAAGCCATCTTGATGGGAGAGGCCCAACCCAATGGAAGACAAAGCTTGAAGATGGAACTTAAAGATGGAGCTTGGAGAGGCCCAATTGCTTTGGGCTTGGAGAGGCATGACTTGGCATCAAAGGACACTTGCTAGTGGAGACATGGATTGATGACATGGCACAAGGGAGAAGAAGCACAATGGATCTTGGCCAGCTATCATCATTTTTCATCCAATGGCTCACATTTAATCTTGTAAACCTAGCTACCCCCCAAACTCTATTTAAGCAATACTCTAGGCCATTGTATTGGTCTTTTGCCAAACTTAATACAATTGAGGTATTTCATTTAGACTAGTGTCTAGAGAGAGTCTTCTTTCAAGGGTTGGTGCCATTGGAAATCCCACCAAGGGTTGGTGCCCAAGGTAAGTATCGGTTTGCTTAAATCGATTAGAGAGAACCTCCATTGCTTCCAAGCGTGTGGTGGCTTGAAAGCTCTTACTCCTTACTCTATTCCAAGTCACCTTGGTGCTGGAATCATAAGAGAATGTCACACTATTCCCAAAGACCGGTCTTCTTCCTTGGAAGAAGCATTAGCCGAGAGGTAACTCAATACCTCTATCGGCCGTTTCAGGGTTTTATCATTTTCTTTATTTTTCTTCACAGAACACTATCACCACTTTACACATACTTCATCTTCCATCTCTTAGCTTCATTTCGTCTGAAGAAATCATTTCATTTCGAGCACTTTAACCTTTTCATTTCTGGTCATACATTTTATTGCTCTCGGGTAAGTCGACCAGTGAGCAACCCTTACTCTTTGGGTAATAACTCATTCATTTTCAGGTCTTTACCCATCAACAATGTAACCACTCATGCAACCACGTATCTCTAGCGTAGCGTACTGTAACTCACGATGCATGTTTCAAAGATATGCAATACAACACGAAACAAAACAACACAATGCAACACGAAACAAAACAACACAATGCAACACGAAACAAAACAACAAATAAGCAACCAAACAAATAATTTCCTACCGTTCCATGGTGTAGGCCCGAAGACAAAACACAAGCAATCCACTACTTACCTGGCGTCCTAGCTCGCTGAGGTTACTCGATTCCTGCCCATCTATAGCTCGACCTACGACAAATATTTAAACTTCATTAAAATCAAGTCTACATCCACCAATTATTCTCAAACTACTAGTTCTAGCCTAATCCAACTAAAACCTAACTAGACGGGCCACTAATTTGGGTTCGGTAAAAACCGACCCAAAACTTCAAACCTGCATAACATTTGCGTCGGTTATCGGAATCGAACAATTCCAGTGGCCACGTACTCCTCTCATAACCTATTTTAATCTGCCAAAAGGAATTTTAAAACAAACGACCGTAGCTAGGTCAAATATCAGAAAACCCAAATCTGCCCTTTACCCGAAAAATTCCCCATTTTGGTTTTTCATCAATTTTCGCCTAATTTCTCACCAATCAATCCCCCTAACATCCAATTAACATAACCTAACAAGAAAACCAGAATTCCACACCAAAAACCCGAGGCTCCAAAAACCTAGCCCTCCGTTTTTAGCTCCTCCCGAGCTGCACACTGTTCGGCATTCCTTGCCAGCACCAAGCTCGGCAATTCGACGCCGAGAGTTGCCAAAAACGGCCAGTGCTCGGAGCTCAACACCGCTCGTCACCTCGGCCACGAACAGAACCGAAAACAGGACAAAAGAGGAAGACTTACCGTTCGGTTCGGTGCGCAAAGACGGCCGAAACTGGCAACCTTGGAGTCGCCGACGTCGTCTGGCCGAAAATCGCTGGAAATCAGCGGCGGACAAGTCGTCGAACATCGCTCGCCACTCTCCTTCGCCGTTCGGCTCTCGGGTGCACGAACGTAGAATGGCTTCGAAGCCATTCTGTGTTCTTTAAAAAAAAATTAAATTAAATTTAATAAATAATAATAATAATAATAATAAAACTATTTCTTATAAAACTTTAATAAATGACATTTACCATTTTGCCCTCTCGTATTTTCGACCAATTAGAATTCTCGTTAAATCTCGCACCTCTCCCTCGGTCTAAGTCCTCCACCGAAACTCCCGAACATAAATTAATTAATCCACACCTACAACTATACGTACGTTAGAGGAAAATTTCTCGGGTGTTACACCGGGAGGAATCAACAACGAGAGGATCTTGTTGTTATCTAGATCTCGGGAGAGGTCGTTCTAAAGTCGAGAGGATCTCACAAAAACAGTTTCCTTGGGGAAGTTAGTTAGAGGCGGCGACAAAGATAAGAGAGAGTCTTTATTTGTATAAGTTTGATTGTCTTGTAACTTTGTGAACTCAAAGAAATGTTTTTATATCTGGGCGTGGCCCCGCAGACGTAGGCTGGTTGCCGAACTGCGTTAACAACCTCCTGTCTCATTTATTTCCTCTCATTTTGACATCCATCACCAGTTAAATTTAATTGATCTAAATTAAATTTAAAAAAATTCATATTGGCTATCTCAAAAAATATAGGGAATAATATGGGATGAAATTTTTATCACATGTTCAGCATATCGTGGGAATATAATCTGAAAAGTTGAGTGATTTTGCAACACTTATACGATTTATTATAAATTTATGACTTCTATTTTATAGAATATTGTTTAAAAAATTATAATAAATCGTACAAGAGTTGAAGAATCACGAAATCTTTCAGATTATCTTCTAATTATATGCTAAACATGTGGTAAGAATTTCAAGAAATTTTGATATTGATTGCTGTATTTTTTTTTTGAGAACGGGGGTCACCACCGGGCTGACAATGTTTATTTCAAACGTTTTTTATACTTCTAGGTTTAGTTCGTTTAAAAATTTACTTGAAGTTGGTTTTTGTTCAGTACCTCATACATCATGATTTAAATTGAATATTACCTTAGTTAAAATTTTGGTTACATCAAAACAACCAATTATTTTGTTTTTTAATAAATCTTCAACTATCTTTTGATTTTCGGATATTTTTTCTTTGGCAATGAAAAGTGATTATGTTCACTGCAATACTAGTTTTAATAACTCAATAGAAAGAAAATAAACTTGGTTAGAGGGTATTATACAATTTACAAATTTATAATTTCTTAGTATTTAATATAAATTAATTACTAACAATATATGTATTTCAATCATATATTACTCACCTACTTGTATCTAAGCAACTAATTCGAGTTCTACCATCTCTAAATTAGCAAAAGCAATACGGCAAGAAAGTTTAAGAGAAAAAATCATATTATACTCGATAATCGTCTCAAATTATTATGACTTACCATTAAATTAGAGCTCTCTAATAACATGCTTATTTCGAGGGAACATAGACTAAATTGATAGTGTTTTGTGTCTGTATTTTTAGTCGATAGATCTCCAAAAACGCGTAAGGACTAAATTAAATCTTTTGTTACGAATAATATTTCAAAGTCGGGTGAACTTTTCGAGAGTCCCAACGTAGAATTTACTTATCTTCAATTAAAAAAACTAGTATTTATTTGAATTTTCTTATTTTAAGATATTCATAGAATCGTAGATTAACATTATATTATATTTTAGAATAATTATCGATTTTAACTATGTACTATGCACTTGATTTCCGTTAGCCCCTTATACTAAAATAATCGGCAAACATAACTGTGACGGCCCGAGACCGGATCCCGTTCGAAATCCGAGAGCCAAGCCGTCACTCTGGGACAGATAACAGAAAACATGGACTATTTTTTTTTAACATTATACTTTTAAAACGTTGACAGTGGGAGAGAAAGTTCTCTGGATTCGAAATCAAACGGGAAAAACAGAGAAAGAGATTCTGGATAATAGATATAAATGGAAGCAGGAAACAGGAAACATTGGCGGAAGACTGGTGGAAGACTTAGTTTAAAAACAATCAAAATAATGTTGGGCGGTGGATGAAAATTAAACCAAGGCGGGTGATAAAATTAAATCGGGTGGAAGATGTAAGCTGACGTCAGGCGGAAGATACATTTGCAAAGACAGAAGTAAGGATGACGTCAGGCGGAAGATTAAGGCTATCGGTGGATTCAGATACGACAAAAGATGAACAGTGTTCATCGGAAGACATAGACAGAAACTGTGAATAAACTGGGCGGAAGAGGTGGTGACGTCAGCCGAAAGATGGGTGACGTCAGACGGAAGATGCAGGCAGCAGATGAGATCGGATGAGGAGATGACGTCATTCGGAAGATGGATGACGTCAACCGGAAGATACAGACAGAAACCTGGGCGGAAGATGAAATTTTAAGGGCAACGGTGGATGAAATTTCTAAAGAAGAGCGGGCAGCGGTGGACATGATTTCTAAAGGCAGCAAAACAAACGGGCAGCGGGCAGCGGTGGATGAAATCGGAAGATGTAGTTTTTAAGGCAAAAATACAATTTTTGACAGGAAAACACACAGACAGAGAGCATAAAAACAGAAGACCTAAAAGTTTCAGATTCTCAAACCACTTCAAGACATGGTTCTCGAGCACAACAGAATACATAACAGAAACTTAAGAATAATCACACTGCATAGATAGCTCAAAAACCAGAGACCATCCATGCATAGGTTAACAGAAAATATTCGAAACCGTTTTAGAATATTTCAGAACATAATCAAACTGTCAAATACAACACAAGCAGAAAGCATGAAGGTTGTAGACCTTCAATACTCGATTCTAAACAAGGTTGTAGAACATACATTAAAATTAACAGATTCAATGAAACAGACTACATGGATAGTTCCAAAACCGGAAATCATCCATGCACAGATTAACAGAAAATATCCCAAATAATTCCCGAATACTTTAGAATGTAAACTTAACTGTCAAATACAGCGGTTTTAAACATTGACACAAAATCTATACATTGTTTTAAAATCTCAGAGACAGTACTGAACTTAACATAAAATTTCAGAATTTCTCAAAACAGAAGTTTTCTACAGAGTTTTTAACACAAAAACCAGAATTTCAGAAAAAGCTTTACAGAAACCTCTGAACAGAAATCATGTTTGGCTGCAACAACCAAACCCCCATGAGCTCGATCCACCAGCCACCTATTCATCAGATTGAGGCACAAAGTCCTCATTTTCAGGTTCAGTACCTACATCAGGGAGTTCACCTATGAGTCTAAAACTCAGTAAGAACATAATAGATATGCAGTGATGCAAAATACTATGCATGAACTTTCAGAAATACAGTGACAGTACAGAACATTACGTTTCAGTGGCAGAGAGGTATAAGTGGGGCTTATAGGGGAATTGACTAGTAGAGGGTGCACTATAGGCACATACAGTAATACAGTATACAGAAACAGAGGGTCAGTTCCTGTCCCACACTTAACCGATACATTTCAGTTTAGATTTTATCTTACTTAGTTTCAAATAGTGTACAGAAAACGGTTTTGCATGAACTTTTGGGAAAACGTGTATGCATGAACGGTGTCTGAACTTAAACTGGCAGATAACAGAAATAAGGCAATAAACAACGGAAAATACAGACATCTCAGGACATAACTCTAACTTTTCTACCCAAACAACCCGACAGCAGTATAACCTCGTACCTCCGTGATGTAGGGCCTTAAGGGTCAGCCTACGGATATGAACTTACCTGTTTGCTGCAATGTAATATGCTCGAATGTCCCTGGAACGCTCGGACCTGTTTGTTGCAATGTAGAGAAATTAAACGAGCTGCAAATGCTAACAATAACTTGGAAGATTATGCAGTTAACTCCATTTAGACTTGTAGAAAACAACGAATGTGTTTCCATACAAAAACCGAGAGTTTTCTCCCAAATATCATAACCTAAAACTTCAGCAAAACTCATAATTTTTGCTTGTCCAAATGAGTTAGCATTAGAAGACGTTTAACTTAGTGGAGGAGCAGAAAGAAATCTGAGGAGATCGAAGTAACTTCGATGGTTGTTTGTCGACAGGAAGAGAGAATGCCGAGAGGAGAATAGAGAGAGAGAGTAGAGAAGAGAAGTGAAGACATGTAGGAGGAAGAACTTAGCTTCTTCAACAAGTTGCCATGTGTCACTCAACTATTGGTTTCCTCCCACCAACCTTAAATTCTTCCCCATTTACCCTGCCATTGGTTTTTAACCTATTTAGTTTCCACAAATTAATTTTATGAATCTCACATATTCGATTGGAAACATTAGCAATTATTAAAAATACAAATTGCATAAATATTCCCATTAATCTCGTTGAATAATTTAAGGAATATTTACATGGCAAAAATGCCGGGTGTTACACTAACCATGTACTTTGATTCTGTTATCAGTTTGACTTTTCATCAATAATTTTGTTAAACCCTCATTTAAAAAATTACCAAATGATATTAGATTCACTTGAAATTTTTACCACATGTTCACTACTTAATGAAAAGATAATATAAAAATTTTCGTGATTTTTTAACACATTTACGATTTATTTTAATTTTATTTTAGTAATTTATAAAACTATATAATAAATCATACAAGTTTTAGAAAATTACAAAAAAATTTATATTATCTATTCATGATATGGTGAACATGTGAAAAAGTGTTCAAATAAATCCAATATCGTTTAGTATTTATTTAAAAATTAATTTATAAAGTAAATAAGAAACTGAGATTAATTTAAAAAAATACCAAAAAATATTGAATTTATTTGAACATTTTATTTGACATTGTATTATATTTTATTTGATGCTAAGAAAAATAGAACTAAAAGAAGGCCATAACAGTCGGAACCAAGACCTGGGCCCATTACCCCAATAAGTAAATAAAATACCCAGCCCAAAAATGACATGAATCCTAGCCGTTAAACCCGATTCAATAGTAAGGTGGACGGTTTAGATTACTCCATGCATAGGCGGCCCCCACAAATTTGAATTAAAAAAATATTAACGTTACAACTTCAAAATAGTGCCTTCCCATAAAATACTCCATTTTCTTGCTGCGTTTCTCTCTCTAAAAAGCCGGGGTTACCCTTCGCCGGAGCTGGGGAATTTGGATTCAATGGAGGATGCTTCAACTAAGAGTCTTTACGATTTTCATCTAACGCTCGCATCAAGAAAAGCTGAAGAAGCAGGTTAGTTTCTCTTTTTCTGTTTCAACCCTTCTTCTTTTGCATGGAGATTTGATAGAATGAAGAAAATGGCGGAAAGAAAATGGTATCCGTAAGGAAATCAGGAAATTTATATTGGTCAGTAAGTTTTGTAGAATTTATAAAATTATGAGACGGTGGGATCAATGTTTTTGTTTCAATTTTTAGGACTGTGACCTAATCTATGATTGAAAAATATGAGTTTTTAGAGTATCGGAGAAGATTGATTTTGCTGAATATTGTAGCTTGGAGGCAATATGAAGCTTCAAGGTGGCTGCAAAGTTTAGTTGGTCCGATAAGTATTTCGAATCAACCAACAGAGAGAATTCATTTCTTGCCTAAGAAATGGGCTGGTTCTTTGTAATGCAATCAACAAAATTCACCCAGGATCAGTGCTCAAGGTAGAATGTGTTTTGATGATGAAAAGAGAGTTTTTCTTTTTGAGTAATTATTGTTCAGCCAATGAAGGAGCTCATGAATTCTTTCATTTTCCTACTAATTGGTTTTGAGAATTTTTGAAGGTTGTTGAAAATCCATCAACTTCAAAATCAATATCCCGCGAATTTCAGCCATTGCCGGCCTATCAATACTTTAAGAATGTTAGAAACTTTTTGGTCGCCATGGAAGAGTTGGAGCTTCCTGCTTTTGAAGCTTCTGATCTAGAAAGGGTAAACTACTTTCGGAAGTTAGTAATCGTCTGAATATATGCATTTATGAGAGAAAGAACTGATTGAATCATTCTTCTGAGTCATCCTCAGGAGACATTAGACTCAGGATCAACAGCGAAGGTTGTGGACTGTATATTAGCTCTTAAATCTTTTTACGAGTGGAAGAAGATGAACAATGGAAATGGGTTTTAAAAACATGTGAAATCTCCTATG
Organism: Begonia masoniana; assembly: GCA_022432975.1. NCBI lineage: Eukaryota > Viridiplantae > Streptophyta > Magnoliopsida > Cucurbitales > Begoniaceae > Begonia > Begonia masoniana. The sequence continues at coordinate 14,532,864 of CM039515.1, forward strand.
GCTGTGCATTCTGCTAGTAGAATTCATTCGAGACCTCCATTATCGAATTCATCAGACCCTTGTCGGCGCTTGGAGATGTCTGCAATAAGTGAAAAACAGACAGCTTTTAAAATTGAAAATGGCAACCTTGAAGGATTGTTTGATGCCCTTCTTTCCTTCTTTCCTTCTTTCCTTCTCTCTCTCTCTCTTTCTCTCTCTGCCTATTTTTATGTTGATTTGAATGCTTGTTACAGAAATGGGTTGTTCTATTTGATTCTTACTATCTTGCTGAAAATTTTTCTGAATTAATAGTCAGGTCACTTGTTGATTGTTTGGTAGACAAAAAGGAAAACATTGATGGCAAGCTTCTCGCTTCCTTGCGAAATCGAGATATGGTATTGATAATTTGTTGAGATGTTTTTTTTTTTCCTTGAGAATTTAACTTTGTGATCCTATGTTTGTTTGCAGGATGGTATTAGACAACTTAGGAAGATTATGTCAAGTTGTTTGGAAGAACAACTTCAAGAAAAGCTTCCTGAGGTTAGTCTGATTTCAATAGTTTTCAACTCCTTTTCTGGGTTGCCATGTATAAACACTAACTGATGAATACTTAACAGTTCCAATCAGTCTTAACGGTTTTACAGAAAGAACAAAGCCGATCACCCGATCATTCGCCATTAACTGCTCTTGATTACTTATCGAACCCAGATGATCCCAAGGTACATTCCTTTAATCCTCTTCTCCGAGTAATCAGGAACTTTTTGTTCTGCTTCATGAACAAGAACAATGTATACATTTATAAGAGTTACATAAAATACTTCATCCAACTGCATTCTTATAAAAAATAGATATGCTTCGCGAGTACGGACTCGGAGTTACCATATAATCCATCTTGCTCGTTCTTTTGCTTACCGAAGATATTCGCAACCTAAGCTTCTAATCCATCGTACTACATGTAGGAACTAAAATATTATACTATCAATTGCTAAACATATTTACATTTGTTTAAAAGTGTGGCAGAGTTTATCAGGATAGAAGCAGCCACCACCTCCAGTTATTTCAAACGCAAGAGAAGGAACTCATGGTATAATTCTTACTGTTCTTATGCTTCCCCACTAGAATTTATAGTTTGAATTTAATTTTTGAAAAAATTGATTAGAAATAGACTGTTCTTTCTATCTTTGTCCACGGATGCCTTACTTGAAAATACTTGAGATTGTTGCATACTTATGGAAGAAAATGTTCATATTGCAGAACCTGAAATCCTTATATTCTAGAATAAAAAAAAGAGTTTGTAGGACATGCAATCACAGGTGCTGTGAGATCTGCAATACCTAGGTATGAAGACAAATTTACACCATTTTTCTGAATTTTACAGTTTCTTTGTTTGTAGGAAGCCAGGTTCAAGAGCTGTCTACTGCAGCCCTTGATTATCACAGGGTAGTTCAAGAGAACAGGAATTTGTACAATATGGTTCAAGATCTGAAGGGTTAGTGCAATTTCAACAAGTATAAGTTTAATAATGTTAATGATTTTAGGGAAAAGTTCCATTTAGACCCCAACGTATGGGGTCAGTGACCATTTGGTACCTAACGTTTTTTTTGTACCCAATCAAACCCTATCGTATAAAACGTTTGTCATTCAAACCCTACCGTTAAAAAGGCTGTTAAATTTAACATGTGATTCGCACGTGACCTTTACAATTCCTTAACTACCCCTCCCTCCATCTCTCTCCCTCCTCCCTCCCGGCCAGATTTCTGATTCTGACATTTAAGTGAAATAACGCTCAGGGCCAGGGCTAGAAGAAGAAGAAGGCGGGTAAGGTAAGCTATGGAAGTGGTCTCTCACTTGGCCTCAGCCACAACAACCGTATCCAACCATTTCTACTTCAAACTGCCCCCAAATACATCCCCAGCTCCGGTTGTAATCTTTAGATTTTCCCACTTTACGAACAATAAGAATCACGTTTATCCCTCCTCCTCCCCATCCTCCTCGTCTTCGTCTATTTTCTGTTCATTTTCAACTCCAGCAAGTGCAACTTCAGCGCTGTAACGACCCCAACCCCGTAGGGCCGTCACAAGACTTGACTTTACATTGACATAAACTTTCACCTAAGCCCTCGTGTCTTCACATAAAATTTTTCTTTTTCACTCGACACTATAAAATAAACCGAACCTAGACAATTGACTTACCTCTAACAACCTTTAAGGTTTAACTTTGACTTAAACATTTTGAGCGTAAAACATTTCGACTTTTAAAACATTTAAAACTAGACTAAAACCATTAATAACTTAAAACAAATAAAACATTTAAAACAATTAAAGTAAGATCAATTAAAACAAAACACTAATATAACCTATACTTTCAAGAAAACAAACTGCGTGGATCGCTCTAAAAATCGAGCGTATCCTTACCTGTTTTAAAATAACCAAACAGTTTAAAATACCCAAACAGTTCCAGTATATTCTCCAAAAATAAAGACTTCACATCTTAGACATTCTACTACCACATCATACACATCAAAGACTCTACTTTCATACGTTTTTCTATCAAATCATCCGATCTACATACGTAACATTTTCATACTTTCATCCATCATGATTCTATACACATACATAGACACTTCCATTCACTTTCTTAATCAAAATACTTTCTTAATCAAAATGACACTTAAACATTTCCAAAACAACACATCCACATACTAACCATAGACACCTACTAACCACGGTCGGAATCGCCCTAACAATGTTGCCGGGTTGCCACCATAGTCGTACTCCTCCAACTGCGTCCATGATCCTAGCATGCTCATGAAATCTCACCGTACCTGTTCTTCAGCACCTACATCACAGAACTCAAACTATAAGCCTAATGCTTAGCAAGTAGTGACTATATGAATTTAAAACATTTTACCTAACATATGCAGTTTCTACTGTTTCGTTTCTGTCTTATTCTTTCACATTCTTTATCTTATTATTGGGTGCTTCTTTACGTGCTAGATCAAGGTGACACACCTCACGGTCCACCTCACGGGACGGCCAACCTCGACCTAGAAAAGTGACACACCTCATGGTCCACCTCTCGGGACGGCCACTCACGTAAAGCGGGGGAAAAGGAGGCACACCTCACGGTCCACCTCACGGGACGGCCAACCTCAACCCCACCTTCCGTGGTCTTTCTTACGTACTTTATCGTTTCGTTCTCAACATTTCACATCCTACTGTATCATTTTGTAAAAGCATGGAAATTCGTTTTCGTTTCGTTTTCGTATCGTAAAACCATGATGCGTGCTCTACTATACATAAAAACATAAAACACACATGCATACAAACCTACCGAACTGTGATGTAGGCCCGAAGGCAAATGCACTTACGTACACTACTTACCTGACGTCCTTAGCAATTTATTTGAATTCTGACTCTTAACCGTGGAACCTGAAAAACCTAACATATCAAAACATTGCATTAGAACTCGCTCGGCATAACTAAACTCTTATTTTCTTAAAAACATCTTAAACTACTATTTATAGCTTAATCTAACTAAAATCTAACTAAACGGGCCACAATTTCGGGTTCGGTAAAAACCGACCTAAAACTTCGAACGCGCGTAACTTTCGCGTCGGTTATCGGAATCGAACGATTCCAGCGGCCACGTACTCCTCTAATAACCTATTTTAATCTGCCAAAAGGAATTCTAAAACAAATACCCGGAACCAGGTCAAAAATCACAAAACCCGAAACTGCCCTTTTTCCCAAAATTTCACTTTTTCAATTTTTCATCAAAACTCTCTCAATTCCTCACTAATCTATCCTCCTAACATCCAATTAACATAAACTAACCTAAAAATCGGAGTTCCAATTCAGAAAACCCTAAGCCCCAATTCGGGCTTCACTGTTTTCAGCTCACATTGAGCTCAACACGGTCGATCAACGATAGCCGGCCCTAGGGTTGGCAAACCCGCGCCGGAGACAACACATTTTGGCCGGTGGTCGGAGCTCAATCGAGCTCGACACCTACGGCCATGAACAGACCCGAAAACCGAACCAAAACAGGGAGAAACCGAGCCTTACCGGTCGGGTTGCGCGCGGAGTCGGCCGGAGGTCGCACGCCGCCGTCGTCTGGCCGGAGAGGGGCGGAAGTCGCCGGCGTTCGTCGTTCGTCGGAGGGTCGCGCTCCCTTCGTCTCCCCTGCTCTCTCTCGGTGTCGCGAGCAACACGAACGACAGAATGGTTATTCTGTCGTTCGATTATATTTATTTTTTATTTTTTTTTTAAAACTATAATAATAATAATAATAATAATCTAATATTAATTCTATGCTTAATTCTTTAATTAGTCTATCAATTCGGTTTTTCCGTAATTTCCTTATTTCTCCAAATATTCCAATTTAATATTAGAGTTCTAACAAAACTCACCGTTTCCAAAACGGACTTATTTTGCTATTTTTACAAATTAATATACTAAAAGGTTAAAACGGGAACTCTAATATTACTTTTCTCGATTTTGGTTTCTAAAATTTCACTTATTCCACTAAAAATTCCCGTAAATTTCTAGGGCTCTAAGGAAACATCCCGCTCAAGAAAATACTTTAATTTGCTATTTACGAAAATTATCTAAGAAATTAGAAAATCCTAAAATCCGAAAATCCGGGCGTTACATCCTTCCCTCCTTAATTGAAATTTTGTCCTCAAAATTGTTGCTTAGACAATCCTCTTATTTCTCACTCTAATGCTACCACCGTAATTACCGTTGCAATACTAAATCCTGATTACTCTAAGGCCTTAATCACTAACGAAAATTCCTAGATCTCCAAAGTTATGACTCTCTTAACTATGCATTTTGTAACTCATTCACTCATACGTCCATTGCTTTCAACCTAATCCATCATCACTTAATCTCTTAAATCTCTCCCAACTCAAACTCCATTATAGTCTTCCTCGAATTAATTCAATTGTTTCCCTACTTTTCTCATACAATATCAATCTAACGCATCAAAAACATCATAATCTCTCAAAGCTTCATCTATTGCTTAATACTAAGGACCTATTACATAGTCTCCTTATACTATTTCCTTCTATTCCAAGTTCTCCTCTACCTTACTATCTCATTTCTAATCCATCACACACATCCTTTACACCCATGGACAATGGGCATTCATGATGTTCTATTAGTCACTATAACACGATCCTAGTACTCAGGGCTCTCAATACTTAAATCTATCCCTTTTTTTCTTTCAAAGTATTTTCTAAGTTTCTATACTTATGTCTACAATGCTCGATTATTCAACTTTCACCTCAGTTGCCACCAAACAATATCAAACTCTCAGTCTAACTAATTAATTACACTGTTCACCCAATGCCTTAAATGGTGCATAAACACTTCGACTTAGCTTACGAGTCGAATCATTCCTAAACCTACAGTTTTATCTTCACTTCTAGGTCCACTTGCACAATCACCGTGCAACTTTCTATCATTTCATCCAATATTTTCTAAATTCTTCAACATCACTAACCCTTAATGTTTCACTCTTATTTTGACCATTCACTTATTCTAATAAATCTATTTATTTACCCTTATGACGTTGTCCAAAAATCTACCTAATCGCCCATTTTATCTTACCTCACATAGTCTCCGTTTTTCTTCATACATGAACTAAGAATCATCCCTCACGGTATGAATCTTTTATATAAGCTAACATCCATATCCTCGATCAACGATCTTCTAAAGACTTTATGTTCCTCGAGTTGGAATTTACATTCCATACCTAAGCTCATTTATCCTAACCCAAGTTACTTACAAAATCGTCGGCCTTTACTTCGTTACTTACTAGCCAAACCCTCGAATTTCTCTAACCTAACCTCATCCCTAATGCATTTGACCATCCTCTTCATTCAAAAGTTCATATGTTTCCTCAACTCTTACACCACTAAATACTTAAATGCTAACCTTCTTATTTTAACTCTCAATTAAATCTAAGGCCTTTACACTTACTCTTAGAAATCTATACACAATTCTAAATCTATCCAACCACCATTTTTTTCACCTTACGTCGCTTAGTCTCTAATTTCCTCATTAAAAGAAATTCCCAATATTTTTATATATCGCACGTCACTAGATTCCGATGAATTAAACCTCAACTTCTAACCTTCCTTCTTATCTAGCAATCCTCTCTTTCCTAGCTCTTAACTTCCCAATATTAATTACACTTCTCCTCCAAGGCTCCAACACTTGTAAAAATATCTATTTTCACATAAGGTTTTCACTAAGATTTTACTAGCTAATATATTTTCTCTTTAATCCTCAAAAATTCAGGTTCTAAGTGTTTCCCCCACACTACTCCACAACAATTTTCCCAACAACCTTCTTATTTTCTAAAACAATAGGGTCATAAGTATTCAACTCAATCTTTTACATCAATTCCTCTAACGGCTTCCTTGTTAGCAAACTTGTTGCAGATAATTTAACGCCTTAAATCCAAATCTCCTTGCCATCCTAAGTCCTCAAGTCTAATTCACATCCACACCAATTCCCACATGATTATATTCTAACATTTCTACATTAGTATCTCCTATAGATATTTAAAATGACACGCACCTGTAATTACGGCAGGCTGCTCTTCATTGTCTGCACTGCTGAGGGAGAAGGTCCTTGGAGATACACTTGTGAGTCCCTTGTTCCGTGTCGGGCAGTCTCTGGCAAGATGGCCTGTCCTATTGCAAACAAAACACGGCCCTTTACCTTTCTTCGGACACTTTCTAGAGAGATGTCCTATCTCTTGACACTTGAAACACCTTCCTAGATTCTTCCTTGGACAGTCCGTAGAAATATGACCTTGCTCATTACAGATAAAACATCGGCCCGAACCTGCCTTGCACACCCCGTCATGAAACTTCTTACACGTTGGACATTGAGGGAACTGTGAATAACCAGAAGCACGCTTTCCATTTCCTTGACTAATTTCTTCATCACTCGTTCTTTTTGTGCCCCTCGGTGGTTGTTGTTCTTCGTCACTTTGTTGAGTCATAGATTCTCTGAAGGGCTTCCTCGACATTTCTCTTTGTCGTTGTAGTTTCATTTCGATGTCATCAAGTCCGAGGGCCCTTTCCACTATCTTTTGGTAAGGCACGTCTTCATCATCCACCGTCATCACCCCTTTCTAAATTTCTAGTTTCAAACCTTGTACAAATTGGTGAATTTTGTCCTCTTCCTCATAAATCATATTTCAGGCATATCGAGACAACGAGTCAAACTTTCGCACATATTCAGCCACCGTCCCAGTTTGGCGCAATTGTGTGAACTCGACCTTCTTACTAGCCCGAAGAGTGCGACTGAAATACTTATTATAGAATACTGTTTTGAATTGTTCCCACGTCATAACCTTCGTATCCCTAGCGGCCATTACCGTATCCCACCAGAAAATGGCATCCTTATCTAAATTAAAGGTGGCACACGTCACTTTGTCGGCTTCCTCCACTTTTGCATAGGCAAACATGCTCTCAATCTTACGAATCCATTGTTCGGCGCAGGTGGGATCCGGAGACTGTCCATCAAAGGTTGGAGGCCTAAGCCGCCTAAATCTTTCTCCACTTAGGTCCTTGGAATTATTACCTTGTCCATTTCGATTTAACAAAACCCCTATCTGTTCTGACTGTTGGCGTAATATGTCCATAAACTGGCTATTGGGATCCATTCGGGTTACTTAAGTACTCGTGGCCTTTTCTCGTACCTAAACATGTTAGAAAACACAAAACACTATAAAAACCTATAGATCATTACTTAAACTTAAACACTTACAGTTGGCGAAGCACTTCCATGGGGCGAGTGGCATTGTTAGGTAATCAACTGAACGATTGCGACCACGTGTCTCTGATACCATAACTGTAACGACCCCAACCCCGTAGGGCCGTCACAAGACTTGACTTTACATTGACATAAACTTTCACCTAAGCCCTCGTGTCTTCACATAAAATTTTTCTTTTTCACTCGACACTATAAAATAAACCGAACCTAGACAATTGACTTACCTCTAACAACCTTTAAGGTTTAACTTTGACTTAAACATTTTGAGCGTAAAACATTTCGACTTTTAAAACATTTAAAACTAGACTAAAACCATTAATAACTTAAAACAAATAAAACATTTAAAACAATTAAAGTAAGATCAATTAAAACAAAACACTAATATAACCTATACTTTCAAGAAAACAAACTGCGTGGATCGCTCTAAAAATCGAGCGTATCCTTACCTGTTTTAAAATAACCAAACAGTTTAAAATACCCAAACAGTTCCAGTATATTCTCCAAAAATAAAGACTTCACATCTTAGACATTCTACTACCACATCATACACATCAAAGACTCTACTTTCATACGTTTTTCTATCAAATCATCCGATCTACATACGTAACATTTTCATACTTTCATCCATCATGATTCTATACACATACATAGACACTTCCATTCACTTTCTTAATCAAAATACTTTCTTAATCAAAATGACACTTAAACATTTCCAAAACAACACATCCACATACTAACCATAGACACCTACTAACCACGGTCGGAATCGCCCTAACAATGTTGCCGGGTTGCCACCATAGTCGTACTCCTCCAACTGCGTCCATGATCCTAGCATGCTCATGAAATCTCACCGTACCTGTTCTTCAGCACCTACATCACAGAACTCAAACTATAAGCCTAATGCTTAGCAAGTAGTGACTATATGAATTTAAAACATTTTACCTAACATATGCAGTTTCTACTGTTTCGTTTCTGTCTTATTCTTTCACATTCTTTATCTTATTATTGGGTGCTTCTTTACGTGCTAGATCAAGGTGACACACCTCACGGTCCACCTCACGGGACGGCCAACCTCGACCTAGAAAAGTGACACACCTCATGGTCCACCTCTCGGGACGGCCACTCACGTAAAGCGGGGGAAAAGGAGGCACACCTCACGGTCCACCTCACGGGACGGCCAACCTCAACCCCACCTTCCGTGGTCTTTCTTACGTACTTTATCGTTTCGTTCTCAACATTTCACATCCTACTGTATCATTTTGTAAAAGCATGGAAATTCGTTTTCGTTTCGTTTTCGTATCGTAAAACCATGATGCGTGCTCTACTATACATAAAAACATAAAACACACATGCATACAAACCTACCGAACTGTGATGTAGGCCCGAAGGCAAATGCACTTACGTACACTACTTACCTGACGTCCTTAGCAATTTATTTGAATTCTGACTCTTAACCGTGGAACCTGAAAAACCTAACATATCAAAACATTGCATTAGAACTCGCTCGGCATAACTAAACTCTTATTTTCTTAAAAACATCTTAAACTACTATTTATAGCTTAATCTAACTAAAATCTAACTAAACGGGCCACAATTTCGGGTTCGGTAAAAACCGACCTAAAACTTCGAACGCGCGTAACTTTCGCGTCGGTTATCGGAATCGAACGATTCCAGCGGCCACGTACTCCTCTAATAACCTATTTTAATCTGCCAAAAGGAATTCTAAAACAAATACCCGGAACCAGGTCAAAAATCACAAAACCCGAAACTGCCCTTTTTCCCAAAATTTCACTTTTTCAATTTTTCATCAAAACTCTCTCAATTCCTCACTAATCTATCCTCCTAACATCCAATTAACATAAACTAACCTAAAAATCGGAGTTCCAATTCAGAAAACCCTAAGCCCCAATTCGGGCTTCACTGTTTTCAGCTCACATTGAGCTCAACACGGTCGATCAACGATAGCCGGCCCTAGGGTTGGCAAACCCGCGCCGGAGACAACACATTTTGGCCGGTGGTCGGAGCTCAATCGAGCTCGACACCTACGGCCATGAACAGACCCGAAAACCGAACCAAAACAGGGAGAAACCGAGCCTTACCGGTCGGGTTGCGCGCGGAGTCGGCCGGAGGTCGCACGCCGCCGTCGTCTGGCCGGAGAGGGGCGGAAGTCGCCGGCGTTCGTCGTTCGTCGGAGGGTCGCGCTCCCTTCGTCTCCCCTGCTCTCTCTCGGTGTCGCGAGCAACACGAACGACAGAATGGTTATTCTGTCGTTCGATTATATTTATTTTTTATTTTTTTTTTAAAACTATAATAATAATAATAATAATAATCTAATATTAATTCTATGCTTAATTCTTTAATTAGTCTATCAATTCGGTTTTTCCGTAATTTCCTTATTTCTCCAAATATTCCAATTTAATATTAGAGTTCTAACAAAACTCACCGTTTCCAAAACGGACTTATTTTGCTATTTTTACAAATTAATATACTAAAAGGTTAAAACGGGAACTCTAATATTACTTTTCTCGATTTTGGTTTCTAAAATTTCACTTATTCCACTAAAAATTCCCGTAAATTTCTAGGGCTCTAAGGAAACATCCCGCTCAAGAAAATACTTTAATTTGCTATTTACGAAAATTATCTAAGAAATTAGAAAATCCTAAAATCCGAAAATCCGGGCGTTACAAGCGCCCTCGCCGTCTCCGTCTGCTTTGTCTTCCATTTCCGCCGACAACAATCTCTGGATGGTTGTCATGGAAAGCCCTCCTGTTGGGATTGATTCCAAATCGCAAGTAATCGATTACTATGTCTAGACTTTACAGAAAGTGTTGAAGAGGTGGGTCTGTTTTGAAGCTTTTGAAGTTTTTCGTTAGTGGTCATTTTTCTACATTTGGTTCCAAATCCCGTTCTGATTTTTATTTGCTCAGTGAGAAAGATGCCCAGATGTGCATATATGACGCTTCGTGGGAAAACCATTTTGGCTTTTGCTGTCATATCGATGAACAAACTTCTCGCGAGCTCGCCCGTAAGATTTTTATTTTATCACATTTCAACTCCTTGATTCAGTTTCCATAGATTGTGATGTGGAATTACCCATCAAATTGTTTCCATCAGTTCTCTGATGTTCGAACTCGTGTAGTTTTGGTGGGTTGTCTATTACTGATTACACCATTTTTATTTCTGTAATCAGCTTTAAGATTCGAAACAGTTCACAGGAAACCCACAAATCCAGAGCGAAAAAGATTTCAGAAAAATGAAACAATGGAATAGACAGAGAGAGGTGATTTTTGGAGAAGAGATCCAAGTTCTCATCCAAGTCCTTGGAAATTCCGGTCAAACTTTGCCCTCGATGGGGATGGAATTCGACGGCCACATTTCTCCCGGCGGTGAGAGGCTCCTGTGTGCACCGGTGCATCGTGGCTAAGCTGCAAGAATCAGCGCCCTCACCATCTCAATCCTCTTAGAGAGAGAGAGAGAGAATCAGAATCACAAGGCTGGACGGGAGGGAGGGAGGGAGGGGTAGTTAAGGAATTTTAAAAGGCACATGTGAATCATATGTCAAATTTAACGGCCTTTTTAACGGTAGGGTTTGAATGACAAACGTTTTATACGATAGGGTTTGATTGGGTAAAAAAAAAACGTTAGGTACCAAATGGTCACTGACCCTATACATTAGGGTCTAAATGAAACTTTTCCCATGATTTTAATACTAAACAATGACTAAAACATCCAGGTAACACATACGAGTTTACTGCTTAATTAGGCCGTCCTCAAACATAGAAAGCAAAAACACGATAGATTTTATCGGAGAGGATAGCTCGATGGTTATCTTGGACCCATAAAAAAAACCCAACTAATCTCACCGAATTTACAGAACCCTAATGCCCTATAATTCCAACCATTTTAACCATTCATGCTCAAACTTTATAACTTCCATCCACTTCCTTCCCTAGAGATCCATTATATTCATTTTAACATCAAAACAACCAAGTAATTGAGAAAAGAAAACCAATTTTCGTGCAAAATAAAAAGTTCGGGGGTTGAATTTAAATGGAAAATTTCTCATAGTTCGGAGGCTAAATTGTCAAAATAAAAAGTTCAAGGGATGAATTGTCAAAATAAAAAGTTTGGGGATCGAATTGTCAAATTAAAATGTACAACAGTAAATTGAAAACGCCTCATATTTCCGGGATCGAATTGTCAAAATAAAAAGTTCAGAGACTGAATTTAAAACTTCTCATAGTTCGGGGGCCGAATTGAAAACTCCTCAAAGTTTGGGGGCCGAATTGTCAAAATAAAAAGTTTGAGGAATGAATTGTCATAATAAAAAGTTCGGGGACCGATTTGTCAAAATAAAAAGTTCAGGGACTGAATTGAAAACGCCTCATAGTTCGGCGGTCGAATTGTCAAAATCAAAAGTTCAGGGACCGATTGTGAAAATAAAAAGTTCGGAGACTGAATTGAAAAATTTTCAAAGTTCGAGGACCGAATTGTCAAAATAAAAAGTTCGGGGCCTGAAGTGAAAACGTTCGGCCGAATCAAAGTTCGGGGACTGAATTGTCAAAATAAAAAGTTCAGGACTGAATTGTCAAAATAAAAAGTTCAGGACTGAATTGTCAAAATAAAAAGTTCAGGACTGAATTGTCAAAATAAAAAGTTCAGGACTGAATTGTCAAAATAAAAAGTTCAGGACTGAATTGTCAAAATAAAAAGTTCAGGACTGAATTGAAAACTCCTCAAAGTTTGGGGAACGAATTGTCAAAATAAAAAGTTCAGGACTGAATTGAAAACTCCTCAAAGTTTGGGGAACGAATTGTCAAAATAAAAAGTTCAGGACTGAATTGAAAACTCCTCAAAGTTCGGGGACCGAATTGTCAAAATAAAAAGTTCGAGGACTGAATTGTCAAAAGTAAAAATTTGGGGACCGAATTGTAAAAATAAAAAGTTCAGGGGGCTGAATTGAAAAATCCTCTAAGTTTGGGGGGGCGAATTGTCAAATCAAAAAGTTCGAGGACTGAAGTGTCAAAATAAAAAGTTCGAGGACTGAATTGTCAAAATTAAAATTTCGGTGACCGAATTGAAAAAATAAAAAGTTCAGGGACTGAATTGAAAACTCCTCAAAGTTCGGGCACTAAATTGTCAAAATTAAAAAGTTTAGGGGTCCGAATTGTCAAAATAAAAAGTTCCGGGACTGAATTGAAAACTCCTCAAAGTTCGGGGACCGAATTGTCAAAATAAAAAGTTCAGAGACTGGATTGAAAACTCTTCAAAGTTCGAGGACCGATTTGTCAAATCAAAAATTTGGGGAATGAATTGTCAAAATAGAAAGTTTGGGGACTTAAGTGAAAACTCCTCAAAGTTTAGGGACCGAATTGTCAAAATAGAAAGTTCGGGGACTGAATTGTCAAAATTAAAAATTCCGGGACTGAATTGTTAAATTAAAAAGTTTGGGGAACGAATTGTCAAAATAAAAAGTTCGCGGATTAAATTGAAAACGCCTCATATTTCGGGGGTTGTCAAAATTAAAAATTTGGGGACTGAATTGTCAAAATAAAAAGTTTGGGGACTGAAGTGAAAACTCCTCAAAGTTTAAAGACTGAATTGTCAAAATAAAAAATTCAGGGACTGAAGTGAAAATTCTTCAAAGTTCAGGACCGAATTGTCAAAATAAAAAAGTTCAGGGACTGAAGTGAAACTCCTCAAAGTTTCTGATCTAGAAAGGGTAAACTCCTCAAAGTTTGAGGAGTTTTCAATTCAGTTCCCGAACTTTTTATTTTGACAATTCGGCCCCCGAACTATGAGAAGTTTTTAGGGAAAAGTACTATTTAGACTCTAACGTATGGGGTCAGTGACCATTTGGTATCTAACGTTTGTTTTGTACCCAATCAAACCCTAACGTATAAAACGTTTGCAATTCAAACCCTGCCGTCAATTTTTCAGTTAAAATTGACATATACCCTTTTAAAATTACCAAACTGCCCCCCTCTCCCTCTCCCTCTCCCTCTCCCTCTCCCTCTCCCTCCAAACAACTGCAAATAGCTGCTCACTGGCGACTGCGGCGGAGTCAAATCAGAGGCGAATTGGTCGTTGAGATAAACGAAGGAAGGTGAAGGGTGATAACACAGATCGGAACTTTCATCGGAGTTAGACGCACTCCGATGAAAGTTCCGATCTGGGTGAGCTTCATTTGAATTTCTAGTTTGATTTGACTCCGGCGCAGTCGCCGGTGAGCGGCTATTCGTTTCCGTACTGTCGAACGAATTCGGAGACATCAGCTTTCTCAGTCGATGATAATAGCTATATTTCGAGTTGTAACGACCCCGTATCCCAACAAGATATTGTCCACTCTGGGGATTGGGCCGCAGCCCAATATCCTCCTCTCACGGCTTTGTTTGGCGAGAACTTCCCGGAAGGTCACCCAACCTGGAATTGCTCTCGCCGAAGCACTTTCAACTTCGGAGTTCTTATGGGATCCGTTGCCAATCTTGCTCCAAAACGCGTCTTGCTATGTTGAGAGGGTCTCTTTACATATGTTTCATTTCCACATACTTCCCCAAGCGATGCGGGATTGTGACGACCCCCTTTTCACCTTCCGGTTCGCCCGCGCGGACGTACCGCCATCCAGGTTCCGGTTCGTGCAGCCATCGTACCCATACGTGCATATTGGGTCATCACAATCACCCCCCTCGGGGGCCCAACGTCCTCATTGGCACACATTCCGGTTGGTACGAGCTCTGAACCATTTGTAACGACCTCGTATCCCAGCAAGATATTGTCCACTCTGGGGATTGGGCCGCAGCCCAATATCCTCCCCTCACGGCTTTGTTTGGCGAGAACTTCCCGGAAGGTCACCCAACCTGGAATTGCTCTCGCCGAAGCACTTTCAACTTCGGAGTTCTTATGGGATCCGTTGCCAATCTTGCTCCAAAACGCGTCTTGCTATGTTGAGAGGGTCTCTTTACATATGTTTCATTTCCACATACTTCCCCAAGCGATGCGGGATTGTGACGACCCCCTTTTCACCTTCCGGTTCGCTTGACCCTTCCGCTCTGGGGATTGGGCCGCAGCCCAATAGCCTCCCCTCACGGCTTTGTTTGGCGAGAACTTCCCGAAGGTCACCCAACCTGGAATTGCTCTCGCCGAGCACTTTCAACTTCGGAGTTCTTATGGGATCCGTTGCCAATCTTGCTCCAAAACGCGTCTTGCTATGTTGAGAGGGTCTCTTTACATATGTTTCATTTCCACATACTTCCCCAAGCGACGTAGGATTGTGACGACCCCCTTTTTACGACCTGTCACCTTCCGGTTAGCCCGCGCGGACGTACTGCCATCCAAGTTCCGGTTCGTGCAGCCATCGTACCCATACGTGCATATTCGGGTCATCACACGAGTGAACCTTCTCCTTCATGCTGGCCGTCTTCCAAGCTCCGAACCTTAAACTCAGAACTTCAAAACAGACAAGGAATTAAACAGTACGAAAGCTTCGTTGAAGAAAAGATCGACGATCAAGAACCAGTAGATTCCGGTGAGTCCAGATATTTTCCAGCATTGCTCGAACATTCTTTTCCAAGAAACAGATTCTTTTTGACACCATCAAACCCATTTTTCCATTTTCGCAGAGATTGAAATGGTCAAGGAAAGATTTGCGAAGCTTTTATTGGGAGAAGACATGTCCGGCAGCGGAAAAGGCGTTGGCACGGCAGTGACAATCTCAAACGCCATCACAAATCTATACGGTGATCTTCGTGGAACAGCAGACTAAGACATTGCATCTCTACTTTTGCCATAAATCTCATTCCTCACTTATTGATTAAAATTTCTGTAACATAGCAACTGTTTTCGGGCAAAATCTGAGACTGGAACCTCTGAAAATGGAGAAGAAGGTGATGTGGAAGAGAGAAATGAACTGTTTATTATCGGTGTGCGACTACATCGTGGAAGAGAGGGTAGTTTGGTAATTTTAAAAGGGTATCTGTCAATTTTAACTGAAAAATTGACGGCAGGATTTGAATTGCAAACGTTTTATACGTTAGGGTTTGATTGGGTACAAAACAAACGTTAGGTACCAAATGGTCACTGACCTCATACGTTGGAGTCTAAATGGTACTTTTCCCAAGTTTTTAATTAAGTCCCCAAATTTTTTATTTTGACAATTCGGCCCCTGAACATTGAGGAGCTTTCAATTCAATCCCTGAACTTTTTATTTGGACAATTCGATCCCTAAACTTTTTTATTTTGACAATTCGGTCCCCAAACTTTGAGAAGTTTTCACTTTAGTCCCTGAACTTTTTATTATGACAATTCAGTCCTCGAATTTTTTATTTTGACAATTCGGCCCCCGAACTATTAGAAGTTTTTAATTCATTCCCGAACTTTTTATTATGACAATTCAATCCTCAAATTTTTTATTTTGACAATTCGACCCCTAAACTTTGAGGAGTTTTCAATTCAGTCCCCGAATTTTTTATTTTGACAATTTAGTCCTTGAACTTTTTATTTTGACAATTCGACCCCTGAACTTTTTATTTGACAATTCGACCCTCGAAATATGAGACGTTTTCAATTTACTGTTGTATATTTTAATTTGACAATTTGATCGCCAAACTTTTTATTTTGACAATTCAGCCCCTGAACTTTTTATTTTAACAATTCGGCCCCCGAACTATGAGAAGTTTTCCATTTAATCCCCGAACAAATGTCACTTCTATTGATAGTGTTAATCTTGATAGTCTAGTAAGTTGCTTTACTATTTATCTTTTTATTCCACTTCCATGAGGGGAATACGATCCCTATAAATGTCATGCAAATTTTGATCTGCCTTCAAATTGTTGGAGTCTAGTAAGTTGTTGTATGGATACATTATGTATGTAATACCCAGCTTTTCGGGATATTAATATTTTAATATAAATAGTATTTTTGTAAATATGTCAAATCAAATTCGTTTTACGAAAAGAAAGCGTTATTAGAATCCTAATTATTAATATGGATTTTAGGAAAATTATGGGAATTTTCGGAGTTGTGATGTTAAATTACGAGAATTACGTTTCTCGTAATAGAATGGACATTTTAGTAAAAATAGTAAACGAGGTCCGATTTGCGAACGGGCAGTTTTATTAGGACTCTAATAATAAGTTGGAACTATTGGTGAAATAAGGAAGTTTGGAGAAACCGAATCGTTAGCTAGTTAACGAAATAAGGGACGAAATAAATAGAAAATAAGTACTAAGGGCATTATAGTAATTTTGTAAACCCTAACCACCCTAGGGTTATTTATTGCATGGTATTGGTGTTTGTATTTCCTTCAGAATGATTAACACGTAAAGCCCCTGGGTTTCTGCCTCTTCCCAAAACCATGAGAGTTTTGAGAGATTGCTCTCGTCTTGATGAGAGGAGTTGCGCCTCCATTATTGTCCAAGCTTTAAGGTTGCTTGTACAACTCTTACCACCACTCTTTTGTTCTCTCCTATCACAAGGTAAGAACCATAAGAGAGTGGTCAAAACCTTTCCCAAACATAGTTGCATTTCCATTGGAAAGGCATCATCCGAGAACTCTTGAAACATAGCTCCTCGGGCCACCATCATCATAGTTCTCCAATCGCACACACTGTCCCACTATTATTGCTCCGCCATCCATCCAGGTAATATCCCCTCAAACCCCCTTCAATTTGCTATGCTAACACGCCCCTCTTGCAGATCTGGGCGGGCATCATAAGGAGTCATCCCAATTGAAGCTTGATAGCCGTTGTTGTAGGCAAACTCCACTAATGGCAAATTTCTACTCAAATTTCTTTGAAAATCAATAGCACAAGCCTGCAACATATCTTCCAGGGAATGAATCGTCCTTTCCGATTGTCCATCAGTGTGACGGTGAAAATCTATGCTGAAGTTCAACTGAGTACCCATATGATGTGAATCGAGGAGCGATAAATCTCAAAGTCAAGGACCATGATCTATTAGAAGATAAAGAAGGTCCAACGAACAAAGCTTCACATGGTTTAGTTGTGGAAATCCAAGAAAAAGAGTCATCACAACATAAACAAATGACTATAAAAATAAAGAGCTTTTGTAGCATGGAAGTGGACCCCACGAACTTGGCAAAAGAAGACCCATAATATGCACAGAGTTGGGCTCCACAAATATCAATGGATTGGAAAGAGAAGAGTAAAGATCCACGCGAACTACAAAGAGATAAAGATTCACGTGGATTAGAAAAAGATAAAGATCTACATGACTTGGTTTATGATGTGATCCAAGTTCAGACCAAGTCCAACCCCAAGAACAATGATCCAATTGAAGCTACAGCCGGCCCAATGACTAGAGTAAGAAACCCAAGATTATTGAAAGATCTTTTGAAGCAAGGGAAGCCAAAGATGCATGAAGATTTGGGAGGGTGTGACACACATGCACATGTAGGAATTAAAAAGTCACATGCAAATCATACAAATCTCGTAGGAAAAGATCTTATCTGACTGAATCTACTCAAATCAATTCAAATTATGTTCAAACGTAGTTTAAACATGAGATGACATCTGATTATGCAAAGGATCATTATCTCACGATTTTATTAGTTATTTTATCTTTATTTTTGTTTTTTTATTATTTAATTTATTTTTAATGTGTAGCCTATTTAATGGAAAAACTAATTCAAATTAATAGAAGAACAAGTTTGAATTAAAAAAGATTGAGTTTTTAGATAGGATTTCCCTTTAGTTCTTTCCAAAGAACAACGATCTTCTTCAAGTCACGCTTGAAGAATCTCGCTTGAATAACCTCGCTTGATAGCTTTAGTTATTACCAACGAGTTTTGTAACACTCAGAATTTTTCTAAAACGTATGCAACCCTAGTTTAGAAGTAAGTATGAGAGTTTAACGTTCATTTTAGGGTTATGTTATATGGAGTAAAATTTGAAGAGAAAATTAGAGAAAAGAAAATATCTTTCATTTATTTCCTAACTTTCTATTTATTTCATTTATTTCCTAACTTTCTATTGGTTACAATTTCCTTCGAATTTTCAACCATTCACTTTTTGACTTTTCAACTTCTTTTCTTCTCTTTGTTTCAAACTTAAAGCCTTAACACTTAACAATAAACTCTCATACGTAACCTAACCTAGGGCTATGCACGATATCAAAATTTTTCGGGTGTTACAATCCACCCTCCTTACAAAAATTTTGTCCCCAAAATTTGAGCCTGGTTATTTCTTACCTTAATTACTCCACCCTCCTAACTTTTGGTTACCATACTAACTCTCAACCACGCTACAACCGTAAACCTTTAACTGGATATGACAATTTCCTATATCTCCACGGTTTTAACATTTCATAGCTCAATTATGCATACGTTTAATGACATTTACTCAAGCACTCATCATTTATACCCTCAATCTTCTCCATCCTAATTTCAACTCTAACTTTTCGTCAAGCTCAGTTCATCTAATTCCTCAATTCACATTTCTGTGTCTATCAAACATGTACATAATTTATTTGAGCCTTCAAAGTATCCTCAATCATGTAAACTAACCTATCCTAAGTCCTTAATTTAAGATTCCACACCATTTTACTATCTCATTTCGAACTTATCACTTTAACCTCTTACACCTATTTACCTCGAAGAGTCACTACATTTCATTAATCATTCAAACATCATCCCTATACTCCAAGCTCTCACTGCTGAAATCTATCCCCTATTTTCAAAATGTCCTCTAAGTTGTCATACTTACATCCATTATAATCAATTTGTCCAACTTCTACCTCGCTTATCATCAAACGTTATCAAAGTCTTAAGTGTAGCACCCGGCCCTATCGAACCAGCTCTTTTATTATTAATAAAATACACTTTATTAGTCAATAAATTAAGTAGGGTTATTAAATAACTTGGCAAAGGGCATTAGAGTAAATTGCAATTTTCAAAGAGTGGATAACGTATTTAAGGGAAGAGGGTTGGGTTTAATGCACTGTAGCCGCCACCATTTCATACCATTTCCTCTTCGGGTTTCAACTCAAGCAGACGAGCTCTCTAGGCGATCTTCCTCGCGAGATTCACCTTCGACCTAGGTAAGTTTTCCATTCATCTTCTCGATATTATAGTGAGTAGATAGCGGGAGTGCAATGCGTGTGTAACTTGGTGAATGCTGTGAGTGAGCTGAGTTCGAGTTTAGTGCTGAACCAAGAATGTGCGATGGCCCGAAGTTCTAAGCTAGCTCCTTAGATTCGTGAATGGTGTGGGATGAGATTTAGTGAAGTTCTGATTAGTGTTCTGTTTATGACACTAGGTGAACAGGGCTTTCAAGTAGTTGAAACCGAGCGATTTCCAGGAGACCAGGTAAGTAGAGTTTGTTTGTGCCTTCGGGCCTACATCACAAAACAGTAGGAGTAATGTATTCGTGTGCTTATTTCCAGTTGTCATGCATCATATTTTGAAATGTACGAAAAATGAATTTACATGATTTTGAATCGGCAAGGAATGAACAGATTGAAACAGTACGTGAAGCAGATTTGCTGTTAAGGGAATTAATCCACCCTTAATGAGCCAGTGGATTGAGGTTTTGGGAAAAGGGATCCGCTTCCCAATCCGACAGGGGGATCTGAACAGTATGAGTATCAGATTTGTTGTTAGGGAATTAATCCAACCCTTAACGAGCCAGTGGATATTTATACTTTGAGAGAAATGATCCAACTCCCAATTTCACAGGGGGATCTGTACAGAAACGATGAATATGCAACGGAGATGAAAAAGTAGAAACTGCATGTTTAGGAATTTATGATTCAGTATTTCATTTCACTATTGTGTTGACGTCATCGGCAGATGAAATTGTGTTGACGTCATCGGCAGATGAAATTGTGTTGACGTCATCGGCAGATGAAATTGTGTTGACGTCATCGGCAGATGAAATTGTGTTGACGTCATCGGCAGATGAAATTGTGTTGACGTCATCGGCAGATGAAATTGTGTTGACGTCATCGGCAGATGAAATTGTGTTGACGTCATCGGCAGATGAAATTGTGTTGACGTCATCGGCAGATGAAATTGTGTTGACGTCATCGGCAGATGAAATTGTGTTGACGTCATCGGCAGATGAAATTGTGTTGACGTCATCGGCAGATGAAATTGTGTTGACGTCATCGGCAGATGAAATTGTGTTGACGTCATCGGCAGATGAAATTGTGTTGACGTCATCGGCAGATGAAATTGTGTTGACGTCATCGGCAGATGAAATTGTGTTGACGTCATCGGCAGATGAAATTGTGTTGACGTCATCGGCAGATGAAATTGTGTTGACGTCATCGGCAGATGAAATTGTGTTGACGTCATCGGCAGATGAAATTGTGTTGACGTCATCGGCAGATGAAATTGTGTTGACGTCATCGGCAGATGAAATTGTGTTGACGTCATCGGCAGATGAAATTGTGTTGACGTCATCGGCAGATGAAATTGTGTTGACGTCATCGGCAGATGAAATTGTGTTGACGTCATCGGCAGATGAAATTGTGTTGACGTCATCGGCAGATGAAATTGTGTTGACGTCATCGGCAGATGAAATTGTGTTGACGTCATCGGCAGATGAAATTGTGTTGACGTCATCGGCAGATGAAATTGTGTTGACGTCATCGGCAGATGAAATTGTGTTGACGTCATCGGCAGATGAAATTGTGTTGACGTCATCGGCAGATGAAATTGTGTTGACGTCATCGGCAGATGAAATTGTGTTGACGTCATCGGCAGATGAAATTGTGTTGACGTCATCGGCAGATGAAATTGTGTTGACGTCATCGGCAGATGAAATTGCATCGGCAGTGAATCGTGTTGACGTCATCGGCAGATGAAGTTGTGCTGACGTCATCGGCAGATGAAATTGTGTTGACGTCATCGGCAGATGAAGTTGTGTTGACGTCATCGGTAGGTGCAGCCCGCCGAGAAATGTCTTTCAGTTCCAAGTCTTCAGGTCCACGTCATCGGCAGGAGTCTTATATTTGCTGTGTCGGCTTCTTCCGTTGATTTTTTTCCACCGGCAGATGTGGTTGGTCTTTAGAGTTTTAATAGTGTTTTGTGATTTAAACCTTTATTTCTTTTGGTCGATTTATCTCGAACATTTTATCCGATTATCCAAACATTTTATGGTTTTGTTTAACTCTAAGTTACTTAAATTAATTCCGCTGCAAAATTTTAAATTATGAATGAAGTTTTTAGTTCGTGTACGGGTTTTGTGTGACGAACCGGGTTCAGAGAATTCGGGGCGTTACATTAAGTCTAAATTATCTCGTCTCTCACTCTTCACCTGACAACACAACCGGTATATAACCTTTCAAATTCCATCCATAGCTTAAAAGTCTAAACTTTCATAACTCTCTCAAATTCAACTTACTTCTAAGTCTACTCGTCTAACTTCAATATGAACTCTCATTCGCTCTTAATCAATATCTTTTAAATTCCTCACTTCGCTTCACGCTACAGATTTAACAAGTAAACTTTTTTTTCCTAAGTTCACAAATTTGTAAGGCAAGCTAACACTCATCCATCTTGCATTGCAAAATCTCAATTTTCTTTACCCAAAAATCTAATAGCACTATAGTCTAAGTTATTCACCAAAATTACTAGTTTCGATTTCGTTACCTATGAGTCAACCCTCGAAACCTTCTAACTAATTTAACATTATTCTTAACACACTCGAACTTTTTTTCGTGAGAGTTTTCGTTTCAACAATTCCTATACCTTTTCAGATCGCTCTCCACTCAACACTTACGATCTAGGCTCAATTCTATTCTTCCATTTTCAATATCATACAACATCTGATCTCTTTTCCAAGTTTCCTCAATTCTCATACACATACCTAATTTCACTTGGAATTCTCTCTAAATTTACTAACTATTCTACTATCTTTTATTCTACCAATTCAGTTTTTAAATATTCTCCTAATTTTTTCTACAACAATTCGTCCAACATTTTCATTGTTTGCAAACTTGTTGTAACTCACTTAACACCCTTACTCTTAATACCATAACTGTTACCTTTCTACTATTAATACTCATTCTAACTGATTCACCATACATCTCAACATTGCGTACCATATTCTAAATCCCAGAACACCATCTTAATTCAAGAGACTCCACTTAATCAAGGCATCTAAATTTCTAATCCTTCTAATCACGTACTCAACCATTCATGTATTCATTAAATACACTTCCTTGTTTAATTTCTCACTTTCCTAATTAGGTATCTCCATCATTAATCCTATACAAAGGTTATATTTCCATGGTTCTTCCATGAGGATTTATTTATCCATTCACTCCATAACTAGTCCTTATTATTACATTCACGATTTTTTACTCTCAATCATTATACTAGTCCCGAGCATTCATCAAGGGTTGTCAACTCTCTATGTCTCCAGTTTGGGTCATTCTAACTATACCTCTTAATACTCAATAGTCCTTAATTGAGTGAACTACTAAGTTGGTACTTATTCCCTAAGGAGCAACCATGTTTATAACCTGAGTATCACCTTGCATCTAACTTTGACCTCTAATACCACAAAATCTTTTGGTTTTCTAACTCGAAATAATTTCTCATATTTCAATCCTCAATATTGATTAATATGAACACTCCTACATGATCACTCGAATTTCACAATCACTACCTTGCCGTCATCAATCACATCCTCTAAAAGTGTTAATAACACTTTACTTAAACTAGACACACAAATACAATCTACATCTAAGTACTTTCAAACCCAACTTTTCGTAAATCTAACATATACTAATTTTCACATTCTCGTAAACTTACTAATAGCATTACGACGGTCTAGGGTGTCTTCCAATAATTTTGTTTCTAACTTCAAACTCCTATCTGGTTCATCGTATCCTAGAACTCCAAACCTTTGCTAACTAGGGTCCAATTTTTATTCATTTCAATCTTATCCCCCTCTAAGGGTAATCAAATGTCTAAGTGTACTATTCTGACAGTCATAGCTCCCTCACTCTAGGATTTACTTCATCTCGCATTTATCCCACCGTATCCCCATCAGAACATAACTCACATCTTCCTTAGCAGCTATTACTTTTACCTAAGCTAACACTTACAATTTTACTACAAAATCCTTTGCCCTGAGGAAATACAATACGCTCGAATCTATCGATGTAAAAGCAAACATTGAATCAACAAGCATCATACCAGAAATAACAGCGGTTCGATCATCACCCTCCAACTTAATCTTCTTTGCAGCGGGACAGTCCTTAGCTATGTGTTCAGGCTCATTACATTTGTAACACTTTTTGACCTTTGGCTTTGAGCATTCTCGGGAAAGATGACCAATTTCAAAGTAATTGAACATCTGCCTACATACTGCCCACACTCTCCCGGGTGGAATTTCAAACACTTGGAACAACGCAGAAAACCTCTTCTTTGTTTCTGTCGGGCCTTCTTTTCTCCTCTCGGGTCATTTAAATTTTCTCCTGGCCTTTTTATTCCATGAGGCTGTGAAGAAGATTCTTCCCTACTCATTTGGGATGTAATTTCATTAAAACTTCTCCTAGGGTTTTCTACTGACTTAACACGCTCTTATATTGCCAATTTTACTTCTATTATCTTCACCGCCACATCCATGAATGATGCTTCTAATCATTCGGATATAATCAACCTCTGATTTACTAAAATACCCCACATTTCGGTTTGCATATAGACCAACTCTGTAAGAAACTTGACTAGCTCTTCAAGCTCGTTTTATGTTGTCCTGGTTGTTGTAAGTCCTTCGACATTTTAAATTCTATTCCTAAAAAAGTTAGAAAAAATCTAATCTTAGAAAGAAACTAACTAAAAGTCACGAAATACTTACAGTCGGTGAAGCACGTTGTATGGCGGCCGGCATTGTCAGGTAATCATTTGAATGTCTCGACCACTTTTGCTCTGATACCAACTTGTAATGCCCCCGAACCTGCCCCGGCTCGGTGCGCTACTTTACTAACTCTAACCGCATTTAAAACAACGTTTAAAATAATTTTCATAAATTATTCAACTCGGTTTTTGGGTTTTTCGAACCCTCAATTTTTGTTGGAAAATGTGCCCAAAATACGTTTAAAATATGTCGAAAAAGGTCGGGTCAAAACATAGTAGAAATAGGAATATTTATTTAAAAAAATTCAAAATAGGTGCTGGGCGCCTGCGCGCCCAGAGCCCGATCGATCGCGCCCAGCGCTCAATCCATCGGGCCTCCTCGGGTTTTTCGGCCAAAAACGCCCATTTTTTACCTTTTTCCAACTTTCCTCAATTTTCTTCATTTTTTGTCGAGTCAAACACCTCCAAATCACTTAAAAATTTAACCACACATTTCCGACACCCTTAACTCCGTGTCCCGTAAAAATATTGAAAAACTGACTTAAAACGGTAATAAAGAAAAATAGAGAAACTAAACCCGGCGTAGTTTATTTTAAAACCAAAACGAGCGGCATAACGCTTAAAATTCTATAAACCAAAACCTGAAACCAAAACCGGAAAACATAAAGTTTCAAATGACCAGTATTTATACACAAACCAGTCCTCAAAACACTGATCACAATAATCCAAAAATACTTACAAAACTACCTACATCAAACTCCCACAAACTACCCGAGGAAGACAATGGCCAAGACGCCCCGACAATAGCCTGCACCGGCGTACCCCGTACTCCTCCAACTATTGCCTAGTCCTGGGCTGTCGCCTCTACCTCACCTGTGTAAAACTTGTCACCTATATCATAGAACACACAAAGTAAGCCTAACGCTTAGCAAGTAGGGAAATAATACACAGTACATAAATTGTAACGACCTCTATTCCCAGCAAGATATTGTCCGCTCTGGGGATTGGGCCGTAGCCCAATATCCTCCCCTCACGGCTTTGTTTGGCGAGAACTTCCCAGAAGGTCACCCAACCTGGAATTGCTCTCGCCGAAGCACTTTTAACTTCGGAGTTCTTATGGGATCCGTTGCCAATTGTGCTCCAAAACGCGTCTTGCTATGTTGGGAGGGTCTCTTTACATATGTTTCATTTCCACATACTTCCCCAAGCGATGTGGGATTGTGACGACCCCCTCTTTACGACCCGGGATTCGCCTATACTCGAGTCCGGGATTCGCCTACACTCGGCTTAGGTCCCGAGGTTTGCCCCGCAACTCAAGGTTTGCCCCGCAGTCGTACTCATACGTGCACATTCGGGTCATCACAATCACCCCCCCTCGGGGGCCCAACGTCCTCGTTGGCCACATTTCCGGTTGGGTACAGGCTCTGATACCATTTGTAACGACCCCTATTCCCAGCAAGATATTGTCCGGTCTGGGGATTGGGCCGTAGCCCAATATCCTCCCCTCACGGCTTTGTTTGGCGAGAACTTCCCAGAAGGTCACCCAACCTGGAATTGCTCTCGCCGAAGCACTTTTAACTTCGGAGTTCTTATGGGATCCGTTGCCAATTGTGCTCCAAAACGCGTCTTGCTATGTTGGGAGGGTCTCTTTACATATGTTTCATTTCCACATACTTCCCCAAGCGATGTGGGATTGTGACGACCCCCTCTTTACGACCTGGGATTCGCCTATACTCGAGTCCGGGATTCGCCTACACTCGGCTTAGGTCCCGAGGTTTGCCCCGCAGTCGTACTCATACGTGCACATTTGGGTCATCACATAAATGCATGCTCGACTCAACCCTAACATGCAGTTTCTACACACTCTGTTGTATTCATTTCATTCTGGTTGCATTTATCTTTCACTTGCGTGTGAATCAAGTAGGCACATGCCCTAACACAATCCGGGACAACCATACTGAATCTCCTCCTGCGTCGATCGTAGAATCCTCAGTGTGCCTTCCGGCACGAGCAGGTCAAGGTACTCAGAATCCACAGTGTGCTTTCCAGCACGAACAGGTTGAGACATTCAGAATCCCCAGTGTGCTTTTCAGCACGAGCAGGTCGAGGTATTCATACGCAAACCACATTACGTAATTTAGCATAGAATCTCTCGTAGGATCCCTCTCGGGGTGCTACAACGAGCCACTTGCCCGACTAGGCTATTCTACTCGAGACCAAGTTGCATATTCATTTTCTTATCTTACATTTCATTTTCAAAGTTTGCAAACGATGCTCAAAACACGTATTTCGTAGTTTGAAAACCATGATGCATGTCACACACAATACTCAACACGAAACAAAACAAAACAACCAAGCAAACCATTCCCTACCGTTCCATGGTGTAGGCCTGAAGGCAAAACACAAACACTCCACTACTTACCTGACTGCTCGGCCTTCAATCGCTTACTTCGTCAAATCACTTCACTAGATCGAGGACCTAAAATACAGAAAATTCAACTTAATAAGCCACTAAGAAACTCTAAAGGTTTTCTAACTAAACTAAACAACACTTAAAACAAATTCACCCTCAAAGCCCTAAAACCCAATTTTGTGCACAATTTCTAGCATTCAACTTCAAACAGCCATAACTTTATCATTTTTTAACGGATTTCGACGTGCCACCTCAATCTGTAAACCTCTACACGTCTACTATCCATTGAAATCATCAAATTAATCAACCAAACTCAATGGCCAATCGAAATACTCAAAACAGAACTGGCACTCAATGGTTTCAAAAACCGGTTTTTCCATAACCCTCCTCCAATCTTAAATCTCTTCTTAAAAATACCTAAACCAATCCATCCAACAACTAAAACATGAACTTTGGAAAGAAAACTACCCTTTGAACCCAAAATTTCTGACCCCAAGGTTAGGGTTTCCCAAACCCTAACCAATCTCTTCAAAAACCTCATAAAAACACTAAAAAGCAACACCTACTTGCAACAAACCAAAAACCCATTAAATTTTTACCTTGAAATACTGAAGACAAAGGAGAGGATGGATCGGCTATGGAGGAAGGGGAAGAAACCGTGAGAAGATGAGGGAGAAAGAAGAACAATCCACATTTAACCTAAAATTTTCTTCCTCTTTTAAGTTTCCTCCACCAAGTTCTTTAAAATTGAAACCTTTCCTCTCATAGATTCCAACGTGAATGCCATCCCCCTTCACTTTTCTATTAATTTTTTTTATTTCATTTATTTCCTAACTTTCTATTTGTTACAATTTCCTTTGAATTTTCAACCATTAACTTTTTGACTTTTCAACTTCTTTTCTTCTCTTTGTTTCAAACTTAAAGCCTTAACACTTAACAATAAACTCTCATATGTAACCTAACCTAGGGCTATGCACGATATCAAAATTTTTCTGGTGTTACAAAATCTATCTTTATACACTACTTTGAAATGTACTACAAAATTATCTAACATACTTTTATCAAAATATAAATTTTAATACAGACTTACTTGCTGGTCGACAATCTTCCAGGTGCACGTGGACATACAAATAAGTTTACAGAACCATTTTTAAAACCTTGGTGCTCTAATACTATTCTGAAACGCCTTAATTTAAAATCTCCAATTTTTATTTCCCCAATTTGAAACCCTAATTTGAAAATCTCAAAAAAATTTCCCAAATCGTTTTATCAATTTAAATTTGAGCATTAAAACCCTAACTTCATAATATTTTGAAATTCTCTTTAAATAATTACTGAAACAACAAATGCACAGAATCTTAATCAAAATTTTAAAATATTAAATAACCTTGTCGAAAATTGAAATAAATACAGTATTAACACAATTCGTAAAAACTTCATTTAGAAATAGATTATCCAAAGTTTCAATAGAAATAGGAAATATCTTCAACAATTAAAACATACTAATTTAAACATTCTCTCAGACCCAAAAACATCTTTTTCTTCTGTATGCTCGCTTGCCTCTAGAAGGTTCTCAATCACAGCTAGTTCTTTTTTAGATAAAAATTCACCTACATCACAAAATTATACAACTATGATATTTAACTCAGCAAGCAAAAATACGTGCAAGTGTCAAAATTAACTTTTACCGAATCCTGATTACAGACTGATTGATATTCATTTCTCAACCTTAGACTCAGTCATCTCATTATCCTTCAGGCTTTTGTCATTTTACTTTCGATCAAGCTCACCATCTCATTGCCGTTCAGACTTTTGCTATCACGTCAATATTATCGTAATGTTCAAGTTCACCATTTCATTGTCGTTCAAGCTTTTGCTATCACATATTTTCCATCCATTCCATCGTATTCATACATATATAATATGTCCTACCAATTTTATCTTTATATTATTTCTAAGTCAATGTCTAAACATGCATACTCAAATATCAGTAACGTGTAAGAAATCAGTTATAAGAAAATAATATAAACTTTTGTGATGTAGGGTCATAGCCAAAATATTAAAAAATGGTATTTTCACTTACTTGGATTCCGAGCGATTAGGGTTTTGAGATTTTTCCAATATTCTAGTATTCCAACAATGTCTTGTTTAAATAAAATCATGGTATCAATGACTTCTTAATAAATCCGATTTCAACAGAGTTTGGGCAGAATTTCCTTACGTGCTCGTAGGTCGATTCAGTTTGCGTTGGGTCGGTTTGTAGGATTTTCGGGACCTTTTCTACCTAAATAAAACATTTGACATTAATTCTTACTTCAACAAACCATTTCAAAAATATTTAGGCAGAAATCCATTACCGGCATAATCTTGATTTGGTTCGAGATCAATTGGGTTAAGTCGGGTCAATATGGCCAATTTGGGTCGATCAGGTCAGTTCGGTTCGGTTCAGCTGGACTGAAGTGAACCCGTTCGGTTGGACCACACTTTAGTGAACCAGGTGGTTTGGTTCACTAGTTCTTGGGTTGGGATTAAAACCCGTTCTTTCTTCTTCTCTATTCTTCGTGTTTTCTTCACGAAGTGTAGATCTGTCAAGAGAGATAGTGTGTGTGTGTGTGTGTGTGAGGGAGATAGATCGAGAGGGAGAGTTGAAAACTGAGAGAGATGAGGGATTTTACACCGATGGTTTGTCGACAGAGGCTGAGTGGTTGATCTCCCCGGATTTGTTGCGCGCCGAGGAAGGATTTCTTCTCGTCAGAGGAGGCTCGCCGCGTCGGAGACCGAGGTAAGTGTTCTTCTCTGTTGAAGAACTCGAGATGAAGAGCTATAGTGTGATTTTTCAACCACCCGAACCCCTCTATTTATAGGAGTGGTTTTCCCCTGTGCCCCTCTGTGAAATCTGAGTTTAGCTCAGATTTTCCAAGCTGTAACAGATCAGCTCGGATTTTTAGTGGAGTGGAATTTGATTCTTCATTTGTTTTTGAACGCTTTCCAGACTACATTCATTCTGATCGAATGTTGGATTTTTAGAGGAGAATCCGATTGGTTCTCTGAAATCCGGGTTCAGCTCAGATTTGCTGAGTCGAAAATCTGAACTTCTTTTGTTCATGGATGATTTTCAGACTAGGTTCATCTCTGATTGTTATCTGATTTTCAGAGAAGAAATTTGAGATTAAGTTTGACTGGATTTTTGATTTGGGAAATTTTGAAATCGAATTTTGAAATTAATTTTTTAAATTGAACCCTAATATGTTACACTTATCAAGACTCACTAGTGTCTTGACTTAACTTAACCAGTCATAGTCAATAACAAGACAGTGCATCACAACCTTTCATGAAGTTATTGTCATTTGTGTGGAGCATTAACTAGGACATGGTCTCTGAAATTTAAATATCTTATATTGAAATCTTTCCTTTTTTGTAATTCTACCAATCCTAGTTAGTGTTTTTTAAAAAGACTGTCCCGAGGTTGAAAGAATGGCCTTAAAGAATTTAGGAACGGATTGATCCTCAAATAACCAGAACTTCTTGCTGTAACAATTCCGTGTTACTTTCTTGAGAAGAGAAGCCTTGAGAGAATTTATAGTGTAATTATGGTACTTTAAACTTTTGATTTACATATTGTTCTTCGTAATAGCCACATCAAGTCAATTGATAATTTTGTTTGCAGTAAATGTTAGCCGCTACAATACATCTGTGGGCATCCAGAGTGCAACTACTTTAATTCCCCCTTCTTCAACAGCTCGATCTGTACCTGTGGGATCTGGCACCATGTGTGGTGTTTGGATATTTAATGAAGGAGAAGAGGGTGGTTCTCGCATTAATTCTCCTTGTCTCCCTCTTCTCCCTCTTCAATTGCTTGTCTCTACTCTTCCTCTAACAAAACCGAAACAAAACTCTCCTCTTGTGGCAAGCAAAACCAACTTCTTCAGCAGCTCCAGTTGACAAAATTTGGCTAACCTAATGGATTTTGTTTATTAAATGGATTATACCCTTGAAAATAGACTCTTTAAGGATTCCATATAATTTTGAATCATTGGATTCGGTTAAGTATAGCTCAAGATATTGATGGTCGAAGTTGAGCCAATTTTTGGTTTGAATTTTGAGAATTTTAAAAGGAAATGATTGAATTTTTGGTTGTTGATGATGTTGTTGTTAATTGAATTGGTTTATGTGAATATGAAGTTAATGATATGCTTGGTTGATTGGTTAATTTATTTGTGATGTTAATAATGTTTAGTGCACATGTATTATGTTTGAAATCACCAAGGAAAAGTGATCAAGGTTTGCTTGAATTGCTAATGACCCGTATGTTGCATCTGTTTGGCCTTTTTGGCCTACATCACAAAGGTACTAGGAAGTATGAGTCCAATTGGTGAAATGCGTGTTGCATGGGGTATATTTTATGGGTAGTTTAAGTTATAGGAAATGTTATGTGTTAATTTTTTTGTTTGCTTCGATGAAATGTTATTAGGTTTATGTTATGTTATATGTGCATCTATATGGATCATGCATTATGTTTTAATAAAAGCATACAAAATGTTTTATGTACATGTTTTATGTAAGAAAGACAAGAATATGTAAAGAACATAAATGGTTAAGTTGTGGGACATGGCTAGTATGACGTATGTTATTTGTCCTTCTCAGGGACTATGTAAAACCAGGCACCCATGGTATTTGTCCTTCTCTAAGACCATGTAAAACTGTCCACGCCCAGGACCACTGTGATCTCTGCGCCTATTCCCCTCCTTGAACCCCTTTAACCCATGTCAAGTGAAAAGTAAAGAAAAGAATATACAAGTTTTTATGAAACATGCATGCACGAGCATTCATTGCATTAGACATCTCTTGTTGAGCGTTAGGCTCATTAGTTTAAACTTTGTGATGCAGGTGATGATTCTACAGGTGAGGACTTCGAACCTCAAGTTGATGGATAGGTGCAGTTGGAGGGGTGAACTCATGGTGGAAGGTTTGTGGCTATCAAGACAATTTTTTGACCTGTGGGTGAACTCCAAGTATTTTGGTATAAGTTTTTATGATTTAAGGTCTATGTATAGAAGAATTTAAGTTTTAAAAATACTGGACTTGCTTGGGGTTTGATTACGATTCATAGAAAATGTTTTGATGATGGGTTTTCATTTGTATTTTTAGACTTCTGCTGTGCAATTTGATTCGTTTTACGAGCTATGAAATGTTTGAAATTTGGTGGAAAATATTATGTTTTGAAGGGTTTCAAATGAGGTAATAGGTTATGAAAATTTGGTTGAAGTTATGGTGGTTTTTATGAAGTGTTATTAGGTTTTAAAAGGAAGAAGAAGAGAAGGAAGGGCCGAAGGTGAGCGGAGACAGCGTGTGCACGCGCGATCGCCGCAGCGTCACTTGCCTGCCGAAGAGGCAGAGCGAGGGCCGATCGATCACCCCTTAAACTCTCATGTTTTGTATTTTGGCAGAGTGAGCGCCGATCGATTGCCGCAAGGATAGGCGATCGATAGGCTAGGTGATTGATCCTCTGTCGAAGAGGCAGAGGCATAGTCGATCGACCGCTGCTCATGGGCGATCGATGGGCCCTCGCACTGTTCATGTGAACAGTGTCGAGTAAAAAAAAAAGTTTTAAGGAAATTTCACGAACGTTTTCTACGGCGTTTTACAAAACAAGTCCACACATTTTTATTAATTGTAAAGAGGTTCACTATTTTCAAAGTATTTTACAACGTTTTACGAAAAAGTATAAAGTTTTAAGAATGACCAAATCAGGGGTCGTGACAAATATCAGTTAGTTGGTGAATTAATTCTGGTTCAGAATATTTTAGAGGATTTATTATGAATATTTTGGGCGAGTTTATTGGTTTAGATATATTTTTGTGTGCTTATTAGGCAAATTTATTCTCATAGTTTGTGGGAGTCATGGAGAGTAACCCGAGTTGGATGGTTACGTTGAACGGTTTCAATTATCATGTGTGAAAAGGAAAGATGGAGGATCTTCTCTATGTAAAAGACTATTATTTACTCGTGTTTGCTGGTGCAAAGCCAGTAGCTAAATCTGACGTCGAATGGGAGTTATGTCATCGTCAAGTGTGTTGTTACATTCGACAGTGGGTAGATGATAACGTCATCAACCATGTTAGTGAGAAAAAGAACGCTCAAAGTTTGTGAAAAAAGCTTGAAGAATTGTATGCTCGGAAGACTGGCAACAACAAATCATACTTGATCAAGCAGCTTCTAGGGTTGAAGTACCATAATGAAAAATCTATGACCGATCACTTGAATACATTTCGGGGAATTATCAATCAGTTAACTGGAATGAAAATCAAGTGTGATGAAGAGGTTCAGGGATTGATGCTTCTTCGGTCTTTACCGTACTCGTGGGAGACATTCAGAATGTCCGTATCTAACACCGCTCCATATGGTATTTTGGCTATGGATGTAGTCAAGAGTAGTGTTCTAAACGAGGAGATGAGAAGAAAGTCGATGGGTTCTTTTTCACAGTCTAACGTTCTAGTCACCGAAAACAGGGGAAAAGTCAAAACAAAGGTCGAGGCAATAGAAATCGAAGTCAAAGAAAGTCGGGAAAATACGCAAATTTTGAGTGTCATCATTGTGGCAAAAAATGGACACATCAAGAAATTTTGTCGAAAGTTTCTATGAGAGAATCTGAATGTCAAGGGAAAGGAAAAGAAGACCGAACAGGTTGACACAGGCGAGAACGTAGCCGCGACCACTAAGAAGTTTCTTATTGTGTAAGACAGAGATGTCGTATATAACGACCCATTTTCCCAATAAGATATTGTCCGCTCTGAGGATTGGGCTGTAGCCCAATATCCACAGATTTGAATTGCGAGGACTTCCCTGTTGGTCACCCAACATGGTACTACTCTCACCGGAGCACTTTTAACTTCAGAGTTTTTATGGGATCTTTTGTCAATTGTGCTCCAAAATGCATCTTACTATCTTGGGAGGGTTTCCTTACATATGTTTCATCTCCATATACCTTCCTAAGCGATGTGGGATTGTGACGACCCCCTTTTTACGACCCGGGATTTGCCTACACTCGGCTTAGGTCTCGAGGTTTGCCCCGCAGTTGTACTCATACGTACACATTCGGGTCATCACAATCACCCATTCCCCCTTGGGGGCCCAACGTTCTCATTGGCCACATTTTCGGTTTGGTACAGGCTCTGATTCCATTTATAACGACACATTTTCCTAGTAAGATATTGTCCGCTCTGGGATTGGGTCGTAGCCCAATATCCCCTATCATGGATTTGTATGGCGAGGACTTCCAAATCGGTCACCTAACATGGTACTGCTCTTAGTGGAGCACTTTTAATTTCGGAATTCTTATGAAATCCGTTGCCAATTGTGCTTCAAAACCCGTCTTACTATCTTGGGAGGGTTTTCTTACATATGTTTCATTTCTAGATACCTCCCCAAGTGATGTGGGATTATGACTACCCTTTTTTTACGACCCGAAATTTGCCTATACTCGAGTTCGAGATTTACCTACACTTGATTCAAGTCCCGAGGTTTGCTCTGCAACTCGAGGTTTGCCCCGCAGTCGTGCTCATACGTACATATTCGGGTCATCACATCGTCAATCTCACTTGCCATTATACAAGTTGGGTGATTGATAGTGACGCTTCGATACATGCTACTTTGCGGAGGGATTTCTTCACGACTTACACTTCAGGTGACTTTGGAAGTGTAAGGATGAGAAATGATGGCGTTGCAAAAGCCATTGGTATAGGAGACATGTTTTTGGACACCGACATCGGCAACACCTTGGTTTTGAGAGGTGTGAAGCACATCCCCGACATCCGCATGAATCTGATCTCGACTGGCAAGCTCGACGACGAAGGGTTTTGCAACACTTTTCGGGATGGAAAATGGAAGCTCTCCAAAGGCTCTTTGATTGTGGCGAGGGGAGAAAAATTTGCCTCATTATATGTGATACACGCAAATATTGTGGATTCCACAGTTCATGCGGTGAGCGATGAAGGTGCTGTAGAACTTTGGCACAACCGTCTTAGCCATATGGGCGAAAAAAGATTGATGATTCTAGCTAAGAAGAACCGACTATCAGGTATGAAAAATGGTTCTCTAAAGCGGTGTGTTCATTGTTTGGCGGGCAAGCAAACTCGAGTATCTTTCAAGAGTATTCCTCACTCGCGTAAACCGAGTATACTCGACATGGTGTACTCCAATGTGTGTGATCCGATGAAGACAAGAACACTTGGTGGTGCTGTGTATTTTGTGACTTTTATCGACGATCACTCAAGGAAGATTTGGGTGTATGTGTTGAAGACAAAAAGATCAAGTGCTAGACGTCTTCAAAAAGTTTCATGCTCATGTGGAAAGAGAAACATGTGTGAAGCTCAAGTGCATCCGGACAGATAATAAGGGTGAGTACTGATGTCTTTTTGATAAGTACTACAGAGAGCAAGGGTATTCGGCATGAAAAGACACCTCCGAAGACTCCTCAGTTGAACGGGTTAGCTGAGAGAAGGAACAGGACACTTGTTGAGATTATGAGATATTTGCTTTCGCAATCATAGTTGCCGAGGTCCTTTTATGGTGAAGCCTTGAATGTAGTGGTTCATGTTTTGAATCTCACGCCGAGTGTACCGTTGGGTTTCAAAGTTCCGAACGAGATGTGGTTCAGAAAGGAAGCTTCTTATAGCCATCTGCGTACCTTTGGGTGCAAGGCTTTTGTTCACATTCCAAAAGACGAGCAGTTGAAGCTCGATGTGAAGATGAGGCCTTTGTGTGTTTATCGGGTATGGTCTTGATGAGTTTGGCTACATGTTGTACGATCTAGTGCATAAGAAGCTTGTCAGAAGCCGAGATGCAGTGTTTGTGGAAGACCAGGGCATCAAAGACATCGATAATTTAGAAATGACAGAGAGATACATTAATGATTTGATCGATTTGGATCCGTTTAACACACCTGTAGAGTATTCCGATCGAGGGGGAGCAGAATCGGAGCACGATACCAGTCCTGCCAATGGCGAATTCCCCATTTCTGATAATGTTAAACCGACTGAGCAAGTCGAATAAGAGGTTCAAGAGTTGCTAGAAGAACCTCATTTTAGAAGATCCACTAGAGAGCGACGTCCTTCGACGAGATACACTTCAGATGAGTATGTGATGCTCATAGATACCAGAGAGCCAGACACTTACCAAGAGGCCACTTCTATTAATGAGAAGAAATTGTGGTTGAAAGCCATGGAAGAGGAGATGCAGTCTCTTCACGATAATCACACTTATGACTTGGTGAAGTTACCACAATGCAAGAAAGCTCTTAAGAACGGATGGGTTTACAAGTTGAAGACCGAAAATGCAAGCTCACAGCTAAGGTACAAGGCTTGATTAGTTGTGAAGGGATACGGTCAGAAGAAGGGAATCGATTTTGAAGAAATATTCTCACCGGTGTTGAAGATGTCCTCGATCTGAGTTGCTCTTGGTTTAGCGGCGCGCTTGAACCTGGAGATCGAGCAACTTGATGTGAAAACTGTATTCCTTCATGGTAACTTAGAGGAAGAGATCTATATGGAGCAGCTCGGGGGATTCAAAGTCAGAGGACGAGAGCAACTTGTATGCAAATTGAAAAAGAGCTTGTATGGTCTCAAACAAGCTCCACTGCAGTGGTACAAGAAGTTTGAATCATTCATGGTGAGTCAAGGGTACAGCCAGACATCGTCAGACCATTGTGTGTTCATCAAGAGGTATTTTGTTGATGGCTTCATTATTCTCCTTTTGTATGTTGACGATATGTTGATCATAGGCCATAATACTAGCAAACTTACTAAGTTAAAAGGAGAGTTGAACAAGTCTTTTGTGATGAAAGACTTAGGTGCGGCAAAGAAGATATTTGGTATGAAGATCTCTCGTGATAGAAAGAATGAGAAATTGTTGTTGTCTTAGGAAGACTACATCGAGAAGATACTTGAAAAGTTTAACATGAGCAAGACCAAAGCTGTGTGTTCTCTACTTGCAAGTCACTTCAAGCTCAATTCGGAGTAATGTCCTACAAGTGAGAAAGACAAGGCAGATATGAGTCGAGTTCCTTATGCGTCTACAGTTGGCAATTTAATGTACACCATGGTTTGCACTCGACCCGATATTGCTCATTCAGTTGGAGTAGTCAGCCGTTTTTTCTTCAATCTTGCCAAAGAACACTGGGAAACGGTGAAATGGATACTCAAATATCTCTGAGGTACTTCCAGGTTGTGTTTGTATTTCGGTGGTAGTGATCCTATGCTAGTTGGGTATACCGATTCAGATATGGCCGGTGACATTGATTCCAGGAGGTCCATTTCAGGATTCTTGATGACTTTTGCAGGGGGAGCCGTGTCTTGGCAATCAAAACTGCAAGATTGCGTTGCGCTATCCACCACAGAAGCCAAGTACATTGCGATTACTGAGAGTTGCAATGAGGCTTTGTGGATGAGGAGATTCCTTGAGGAATTGGGTTTGCGCCAAGAGAAATATGTTGTATTCAGTGATAGTCAGAGCGCTATCCATCTCTCTAAGAATTTGTCATTTCATTCGAGGTCCAAGCACATTTGTAGCACCCGATTCTATTAAACCAAATTTAATTTATCAATTATGATGTGCTAATTTTTATGGAAGAATTGGGAGAGAAAGTGATTAGGTTAGTTAATAACTATACAAGGACAAAAGGGTAATTACCAATTTGAAAAGTGGATAACGTATTTAAGGAAAGAGGTTTTGGGTTTAATGCACTGTAGCCGCCATTATGTTCATCCCTTTTTCTCTCGGCCATCAGTTCTCCAGCAGGAACCTCTAGGCGATTCCCTTGCCCGATTTTCCTTCAACCAAGGTGAAATTTGATTCTATTACTTGCTGCTTTAGTGTCTAGGTAACTGAAGGATGACAATGTATGCGTTTTAGGAGTGCTGTGAGTGAGGGATGGGATTTGGGGTTTAGCGATGAGTCAGGAATGGTGAAGAAAAGAACTCCCAGGACTAGCCCCTTAGATTTCCGAAGCCTTCGGGCCTACATCACAAAACGTTAGGATTTATGTTTACTTGAATGTGTCTGTATGTTATGCATCATGTTTTAAAAGTATACGAAAATGAATTTGAATGCATGTTGGCATGGTAATGAATGAACATAATGAAACAGCTATGTGAATCAGATTTACTGTTAAGGGAAGTAATCCGCCCCTTAATAAGACAGTGGATATTTAGACTTTGGGAAATTTGATCCGCTTCCCATTGAACAGGGGGATCGGAAACAGCTATGTGAATCTGATTTACTGTTAAGGGAATTAATTCGCCCCTTAATGAGTCAGTGGATATTTATACTTTGGGAGTGTTTATCCAACTCCCAATTTCATAGGGGGATCTGAACAGAAACAATGCATGAACAACTGAGTTGAAAAAGTAGAAATTGCATGTTTAGGAATTCATATTTTAACATTTCATTTCATTACTGCTTTACTTACTTAGCATTAGGCTAATAGATGAGTTTTGTGATGTAGGTGAAGAAGTGACAGCAGGTGTGTTTACTGAGGACTAGACTGGTTGGAGGAGTGCATCTATGTAACAATCTGGCAGTTGATGGGGCGGTTTAGCTGATGTCAGTTGGTGTGAAGGTTTAGTTGACAATGTCTCAATTTAAGTGTGTTGAGTTTTCATGACAATAGTGGTTTCAATATTTTGAATACGTTTTTGAGATTTTTCTGATAATAGTATCTTGTTGGGTTTTAATGTTGGATCTTACTGGATGTTGAGTAATGCAATGATTTGAATTGTTTCTGAATGGTTTCAGTGAAGCAAGTAAATTCCTTTCCGTAGTTAGAGTTGTGTTTGCATAGCAAGGAGTAGTTGAAATGTTGCTCTGGTCTCTATTGATGGATGATGTCTATCGACAGATGTTGAGTTGTTGTACTGTTGTCTATCGGAACATGTCTTCAGTGGAAGCCATCGGAAGATATAAGTAGAAAATTTGTCGTTTTGTGATCAGTGGATGTCGAGTGTTAAATCCATCGGATGATGTAGAATGTAATTTGTCGTTTTGTGACCGGTGGATGTCGTGTGTTAAACCTATCGGATGATGTAGTAGAAGTTTTGTCGTTTAGTCACCGGTGGATGTCGTGTGTTAAACCCATCGAATGATGTAGTAGAAGTTTTGTCGTTTAGTCACCGGTGGATGTCGTTTGTTAAACTTATCGGATGATGTCGAGTATTTTTAACTATTAGTGGATGAGAGTAATATGTTTTGTCGTTTTGTCACCGGAAGAAGCCTTCTGCTATCTATTTCAGCCTCTTCCGTTGACTTTGTACAGCGGCAGATGCGTTTGACTTTTGAAACTTTTAAAGTATTTCGCGATTTAAACCTTTATTTCTTTTGGCCGATTATTCCTTAACATCCCAACTGATTAATCAAGCATTGTCCTATAATTTTGTTTAACTCTATTTTTGCTCAAATGATTTCCGCTGCAAGTTCTTAAATGTTTTGAGGTTTTAGAAAATGTCAAATTTTGACTTTCGAGCGAAGTTTTAAATTTGGTCCAAAGTTTCTTAGTTATGTTCGGGTTTATGAATAACAAACCGGGTTCAGAAAACTCGGGGCGTTACAGTTTGGTATCAGTGCCATTCAGTTAAACCGTTCAAAAGATTACTCATCAGTGCCGATCGTTGCATGGAAGTACTTTAACAACTGTAAGTGTTTATGTTACCCTTAGTTAATAGATATTTAAGAGTGTAATTAACCCTGTACAGGAATTTAGTACAATGGCCAGACGCCCAGGGAGACCTAGAGTGCCAAGAGAAATGCCAAATGGGAGAGGTGAAGAGGAGCCTAGTGTGATTAGGCAGCTGACAGATTTAGTGCATCAGCAAACAGATTTAGTGCGCCAACAGTCAGACCAGCTAGGAGTACTGTTGAACTGGGAGGTGCAAGGAAGTGCCAACTCGGGTTCTAGCAATGAACATTCTGGAGATAGATTCCGGTGACTAAGACCACCCACGTTTGATGGAAAGTCATCTGATCCGGTTATTGCTTAAGGATGGCTTAGGAAGATTAAAAGTATGTTTAGGTGTGCCAACATTGGAGAAGGAGACAAGGTCATGTTGGCAATATTTCACTTAGCTGGTGAAGCTCAACTCTGGTGGGAGACAATAGAGACCACCACAGATGTTTTGGCGATGCCTTGGTCACAATTCAAGGACATTTTCTATGAGAAGTATTTTAACAGCACAGTCCAAACCGCGAAGAAGTTGGAGTTTCTGAACTTGAAGCAGACAGGGTCTGTGGCCGAATACAGTAGGCAATTTGAGTCCTTGTCCAAGTTTGCTGGACATTTCGCTCACAAGGATGAGGATAAGGTGTTCAAGTTTGTGCATGGATTGAGGCCGGAAATTTACCGAGGAGTTAAATTTTGTGGTATTAAAGACTTGACATTCAGTGTAGTCGTGTCCACTGCTCTGGAAGTGAAAGAAGCTAAAAGGAAATGTGCTGGACCAAAGAAGGTCCCACAAAGGTTCATCCAGCCACACCAACAAAGAGGAACGAAGAGGCCAAGTGAAGGCCAAAATAGCCAATGAGCAGGAGGGAAGGTACAGAATGTCAAGAAATTTCCCCAGTTTCCTAAGTGTTTGAAGAACCACCCGGGCGAATGTAGACTGGGATTTGGGAAGTGTTTCAACTGTGAGGAAGTTGACACACGTTCAAAGAATGCTCGAAGCCTAGAATCACCAGATGCTACAATTGTAGCAAAGTCCGCCATATTAGTAGAGACTGTCCAGTTCCTAAGAGTGGCCCTGCTATGATTAAACCGAGGATATTCTCCATGATGGAGTCGGGTGATAAAAACCAGCCTGCTGTGGTGTCAGGTACTATATTGTTCAACTCTGTGCCTGCTTTTACTTTGATAGATTCTGGTGCAACGCATTCATTTATAGCATCTGCATTTGCTGTTAAGTTAGATGTACAGTTTACCCCTTCCATGCATGTATTTAATGTTGCATTACCCTCTGGTGAGCGCATGCACTCTAACCAAGTGGTGCTTGACAGTGAAGTGTTAGTAAGGAATGTAAGACTACCTGCTGATCTTATTATTATGGATATAGTGGGATTTGATGTAATCCTAGGAATGGACTGGTTGTTTAAACACCACGCCACAATTGATTGTAGGACTGGAATAGTTAGCTTCCAACCCCCTGGTAGTTTGAAACATACCTTTCAAGCTTCAAAGAAGAGTAAGGAAATGTCTGTGATGACTTTTATTTA
The DNA here is from genome assembly GCA_022432975.1 of Begonia masoniana. Taxonomy (NCBI): domain Eukaryota; kingdom Viridiplantae; phylum Streptophyta; class Magnoliopsida; order Cucurbitales; family Begoniaceae; genus Begonia; species Begonia masoniana. The sequence continues at coordinate 14,574,130 of CM039515.1, forward strand.
CACTAGACCTTCCCTATGTGGAGAGTATTTGTGCTTCTTAGCTAGTGTTTTAGACACACAACTTGTAGGAAAGGCAAATCCTCAAAATGTCTTAGTTGTCCAAGACTTTCCTGAAATATTTCTAGATGACCTTCCTGGTTTACCACCAGACAGAGAAATAGAATTCGTTGTAGATGTTTATGTAACACCCGGTTCCATTTAAACCAAAATTACTTTGTCAAATTATAGTGAATGTTTTATGGATGAAATTGAAAGAAATAGTGATTAGGTTAATAAAGGAGTGAGCAAGGGCATGATGGTAATTTGAGATATTATTTTGGATAACGTATTTAATGGAGGGTTTAATAATGTTCAGCCGCCATTGTTCTCTCATTTTCCTCTCTCGGTTTTCAGCTCAAGCTCAGCAGAGCTCCAGGCGATTTTCCTCTCCAATCTTCATTCCTCAAACTAGGTAAGTTTTCTCTTCGTTTTCTTGAAGATTTTAGTGGCTAGATAGCAGAGAGAGCGCAATGTGTGTGTTTTTGATAATGCTGTGAGTGAGTGGAGTTCGGGTTTAGTGTTGAATCGGAGAATGCACGAAGAACATGATTCCTAACTAGCTTCCTTAGATTTCTAAATGATTATTGGTTGGTGCTTGGGGATTTAGAATCGGACAAATATTAGAATGATGGTAATATTATTGAGTTTTCTGATTTATGGCATTGGTGATAGGATTCTAGGTGTTGTTAATGTTAGGATTAAGAATCCGACATTTGTATGAGTCTGGTAGTTTTAGTACACTAATGCCATCAGGGCCAGTGAGGATTAAGCTACGCACACTAGGTGCTTGACTATAAGACTCAGAGGCTTGAACTAGTATCCATGAATGATTTCTTTAGTTAGGATTTTACCAGCTTTGAGTTTAGGTTATTCAGGATGCATTTAACATTGAATTATGAAATGTTTAGGTGAGGAAGGATTCAAGTGAAGACACGGTATTGCTAAGGAGCCCAGGTAAGTAAAGTATGCATGTGCCTTCGGGCCTACATCACAAAACAGTAGGGTTATGCATTTTGTGAATGATTTTGTATGTCACGCATCATGTTTTTGAAAGATTACAAAAATGAATTTCCATGTAAGAATAGTGAAGTATGAACTGAATGTGACAGATCAGCTATTAAGGGAACTAATCCGCCCCTTAATCGAGTAGAAGATATTTATACTTTGGGAAAATTGATCAAACTCCCATCAGACGAGGGATCAGATCAGCTATTAAGGGAACTAATCCGCCCCTTAATCGAGTAGAGGATATTTATACTTTGGAAAAATTGATCCAACTCCCATCGGACGAGGGATCAGATCAGCTATTAAGGGAACTAATCCGCCCCTTAATCGAGTAGAGGATATTTATACTTTGGGAAAATTGATCCAACTCCCATCGAACGAGGGATCAAATCAGCTATTAAGGGAACTAATCCGCCCCTTAATCGAGTAGAGGATATTAATACTTTGGGAAAATTGATCCACTTCCCATGGGAACCGAGGGATCAGATCAGCTTATGAACGTATGTGAATGCAACTGAGATGAGAAAGTAGAAATTGCATGTTTAGGAATTTATGTTTCAGCAATTCATTTCATTACTGCTTTACTTACTTAGCATTAGGCTAATAGATGAGTTTTGTGATGTAGGTGTTGAGGATACTGTAGGTGAATTCTCTGAGTTCATTGAGGGATAGACTGGTTAGAGGAGCACATCCATGTCTCGGCTTGGTAAACTGATGAGGCGGGTTAACTGGTGTCAGCAATTGTTGAGGTTTAGTTGATAATGATTTAGTCTGAGTATGTCGAGTTTTCATGACAGTAGAGATTTTAGCATTTCGAATAGGTTTTTAGATTTACTGATACTAGTAATCTGTTGAGTTTTAAATGTTGATTTTTACTGGTGTCAGTGGTTGTGAAGGTTTAGTGAACATTGATTTCAATTTGAGTATGTTAAACTTTCTAATGAAAGAAGTTGCTTGGATGTTTTCAAAAATATTTTGAGACCCTTCTGATGTTAGTATTCTGTTAGTTTTAATACTGGATTTTTACTGGATTTGAGAAATGCAACGATTTAAATTATTTCTGAATGTTTCAGTAAAGTGAGTAAATTCCTTCTGTAGTTAGAGTTGTGTTGTATGGCTAGAAGTAGTTGGAGTGTCACTTTGAACTCTATCGGTAGATGGTGTCTATCGATGGGTGTCGAGATGTAGTTCTATTTCTATCGGAAGATGAAGTTTTATTTTCATCGGAAGATTTAGCTGTATTTCTATCGGAAGATGTAAGTAGGAAAATTGTCGTAAAGTCTATCGGATGAGGAAATCATCCGGCTGACGTCACCGGTGGATATAGAGTAAAGTCGATCGGATGAGAAAATCATCCGGCTGACATCACCGGTGGATATAGAGTAAAGTCGATCGGATGAGGAATCATCCGGCTGACGTCACAAGTGGATATAGAGTAAAGTCGATCGGATGAGGAAATCATCCGGCTGACGTCAACGGTGGATATAGAGTAAAGTCGATCGGATGAGAAAATCATCTGGCTGACGTCGTCGGAAGATGTAGAGGGTATTTTGTCATTTGTGACCGGATGATGTTTTCTGTTTTCTGTCTTCCGCGTCTTCCGTTGACTTGGTTCAGCAGCAGATGCGTTTGACCTTCGCCACCTTTAAAGTAAATTCGCGATTTAAACTTTTATTTTCTCTTGGTCGATTATTTCTGACAACTCATCCGATTATCCAAACACTTTTATGATTCTGTTTAAATGAATTTCCGCTGCAAGTTTTAAAATATGGATGAAACTTTAGTTAGGTACGGATTTTGTGTGACAAACCGGGTTCAGATAACTCGGGCGTTACAGTTTACCCCGGTGCCGAGCATGTGTCTAAAAATCCATATAGACTAGCACCTACAGAACTTAAGGAATTGAAGAAACAGTTGGAAGATTTATTGGAGAAAGGGTTCATACGCCCTAACTTTTCACCGTGGGGTGCACCTGTCCTTTTTGTCAAAAAGAAGGATGGATCGATGCGGATGTGTATTGATTATCGGGAACTAAATAAGTTAACTGTCAAGAACAAGTATCCATTACTAAGGATTGATGATTTATTCGACCAACTTAATGGTGCAAGAGTTTTCTCTAAGATTGACCTTAGGTCCGGTTATTACCAGTTGAAGGTTAAATTTGAAGATATCCCAAAGACTGCCTTTCGCACAAGATATGGACATTATGAGTTTTTGGTTATGTCCTTTGGATTGACAAATGCACCAACAGCCTTTATGGATCTTATGAATATGGTGTTTTATGAATACTTGGATAAGTTTGTCATAGTGTTTATCGATGATATTTTAATCTATTCCCGTTCCAAGGATGAGCATGTTAGGCACCTGACCTTGGTGTTGGAAGTATTAAAATAGCACCAACTATACGCCAAGTTTTCTAAGTGTGAATTTTTGTTGGACCAAGTTCACTTTTTAGGACATGTCATCTCTGGAGATGGCATATCTGTTGATCCAGCAAAGGTTCAAGCAGTTAAGGAGTGGCCCTAACCAAGGAATGCTACAGATATCCGGAGTTTTCTTGGACTGGCAGGGTATTATAGAAAGTTCATTGAAGGATTTTCGAAGATTGCTACACCCCTTACTAAGTTAACAAGGAAAAGTGTGAAGTATATATGGACTGATGAATGTGAGCATAGTTTTCAGACTTTGAAACAGAAACTGACCAATGCTCCAATTTTAACCCTTCCAGTTGAAGATGGTAAATTTAGCATTTACTGTGATGCTTCCAAAATTGGTCTTGGGTGTGTTTTAATGCAGGATGGAAAAGTAATAGCTTATGCCTCTAGACAGTTGAAAACACATGAGAAGAACTATCCTACACATGACTTAGAATTAGCTGCAGTGGTATTTGCGCTTAAGATTTGGAGGCATTACTTGTATGGACAATCTTGTAAGATATTTTCAGACCATAAAAGCCTGAAGTATATTTTCACACAGAAAGAACTAAACATGAGACAACGTCGATGGTTGGAATTTGTAAAAGGACTATGATTTCGAGATTAAATATCATCCCGGCAAAGCAAATGTTGTGGCAGATGTTTTGAGTAGAGTAACAACACCAACCCCAACTATGATTTTCAATATACCGTTAGCCTTAGAGTCAGAATTCTAAAGGTTTAATCTAGAAGCAGTGTCCAGTGTATTAGCTATACTTTCAGCCATAACCTTAAAGCCTACCATTCTAGAGAAAATAAAGGAAGCTCAGACGAATGATGATGAGTGTAACAAGTACAAGTTAAGCATGGATTCTACGGACAAGTCAGATTTTAACCATTCTACCGATGGAATCCTTAAGTTTAGAAATAGATGGTTTGTTCCTGCCATTAAGGAACTTCATGATGAGATTCTTTCTGAAGCACACTCTTCCAGGTTCTCTGTTCACCCTGGGAGTACAAAGATGTACAAGGATCTTAAACATCATTATTGGTGGCCAGGCATGAAACGAAGTGTGGCAGAATATGTAGGACTGTGTTTGTGCTGTCAGCAGATTAAGGCCGAGCATCAGAGACCCTCAGGGACATTGCAACCCTTACCAGTTCCCGAATGGAAATGGGAGCAAATAACTATGGATTTTGTTGTTGGATTACCTAGGACAACAAAGGGACATGATGCAATTTGGGTGATAGTAGACCGACTAACCAAATCAGCCCATTTCCTACCTATAAAGATGACTTACTCGATGGATCAGCTTGCTGAATTGTACGTGCAAGAGATTGTTAGGCTGCATGGAGTTCCATGTACCATAGTATCAGACCGAGATTCCAGATTTACCTCCAAGTTTTAGAAAAGTTTACATAAAGCTATGGGAACACATCTTGACTTTAGCACAGCTTTTCACCCTCAAACAGATGGACAGTCCGAAAGAACCATCCAAACACTAGAGGATATGCTTCGTGCATGCACATTGGATTTTCAAGGTTCTTGGAGCAAGAATCTATCCTTAGTAGAATTCTCTTACAACAACAGTTTTCAGGCAACCATAGGAATGGCGCCATACGAGGAATTGTACGCACGAAAATGAAGATCACCTTTGTACTGGGATGAAGTTGGTGAAGCACAGTTGCTTGGTCCTGACATTGTGCAACAAACTGTTGAGAAGGTTGCCCTCATCCGACAGAGAATTTTGGCAGCTCAGAGTCGACAGAAAAGTTATGCAGATGGTAGGCGTAGAGAATTGGTGTTTGTGATAGGTGATGAAGTTTTTCTCAAGATGTCCCCATTCAAAGGTGTTGTGAGATTTGGGAAGAGAGGAAAGTTGAACCCCAGATTCATTGGACCATTCTCGATCTTGAAAAGGATTGGGAAGACAGCCTACCAGTTACAGCTACCAACCTTTATGGAAGGAATCCATAATGTGTTTCATGTCTCCATGCTTAAGAAATGTGTACGAGATCCATCTCAGATTGTGGAACAGCAGAGTATTGAAATTCATCCTACTCTTACATATGAAGAGAAACCAGTAAGGATCTTAGACTATGCAGTGAAGGTATTACGCAACAAAGAGGTTCCACTAGTGAAAGTCTTATGGCACAACCAGAACGTAGAAGAGACAACTTGGGAGCGCCAGCAAGACATGATGGACCAATATCCAGAATTATTCAGGTACTAAATTTTGAGGACAAAATTCTTTTAAGGAGGGTAGATTGTAGCACCTGGTTCTATTAAACCAAATTTAATTTATCAATTATGATGTGCTAATTTTTATGGAAGAATTGGGAGAGAAAGTGATTAGGTTAGTTAATAACTATACAAGAACAAAAGGGTAATTAACAATTTGAAAAGTGGATAACGTATTTAAGGAAAGAGGTTTTGGGTTTAATGCACTGTAGCCACCATTCTGTTCATCCCTTTTTCTCTCGGCCATCAGTTCTCCAGCAGGAACCTCTAGGCGATTCCCTTGCCCGATTTTCCTTCAATCAAGGTGAGTTTTGATTCGATTACTTGCTGCTTTAGTGTCTAGGTAACTGAAGTATGGCAATGTATGCGTTTTAGGAGTGCTGTGAGTGAGGGATGAGATTTGGGGTTTAGCGATGAATCGGGAATGGTGAAGAAAAGAACTCCTAGGACTAGCCCCTTAGATTTTCGAATGTTTAGAATGAAGTTTAAGTAATGTTGTGCTTATGTTTTAGGTGAGCTAACTCTTGGAATATCCTACAACCAGAAACCTCTCGGGAAGCCAGGTAAGTGAAGTTTGCTTGTGCCTTCGGGCCTACATCACAAAACGTTAGGATTTATGTTTACTTGAATGTGTCTATATGTTATGCATCATGTTTTAAAAGTATACGAAAATGAATTTGAATGCATGTTGGCATGGTAAGGAATGAACATAATGAAACAGCTATGTGAATCAAATTTACTGTTAAGGGAAATAATCCGTCCCTTAATAAGACAGTGGATATTTAGACTTTGGGAAATTTGATCCGCTTCCCATCGAACAGGGGGATCGAAAACAGCTATGTGAATCAGATTTACTATTAAGAGAATTAATCCGCCCCTTAATGAGTCAGTGAATATTTATACTTTGGGAGAGTTGATCCAACTCCCAATTTCATAGGGGGATCTGAACAGAAACGATGCATGAACAACTGAGTTGAAAAAGTAGAAATTGCATGTTTAGGAATTCATATTTTAACATTTCATTTCATTACTGCTTTACTTACTTAGCATTAGGCTAATAGATGAGTTTTGTGATGTAGGTGAAGAAGTGACAGCAGAAGTGTTTATTGAGTTTACTGAGGACTAGACTGGTTGGAGGAGTGCATCTATGTAACAATCTGGCAGTTGATGGGGCGGTTTAGCTGATGTCAGTTGGTGTGAAGGTTTAGTTGACAATGTCTCAATTTAAGTGTGTTGAGTTTTCATGACAGTAGTGGTTTCAATATTTTGAATACGTTTTTGAGATTTTTCTGATAATAGTATTTTGTTGGGTTTTAATGTTGGATCTTACTGGATTTTGAGTAATGCAATGATTTGAATTGTTTCTGAATTGTTTCAGTGAAGCAAGTAAATTCCTTTTCGTAGTTAGAGTTGTGTTTGCATAGCAAGGAGTAGTTGAAATGTTGCTCTGTTCTATATTGATGGATGATGTCTATTGGCAGATGTTGAGTTGTTGTTCTGTTGTCTATCGGAAGATGTCTTCAGTGGAAGCCATCGGAAGATATAAGTAGAAAATTTGTTGTTTTGTGATCGGTGGATGTCGAGTGTTAAATCCATCGGATGATGTAGAATGTAATTTGTCGTTTTGTGACCGGTGGATGTCGTGTGTTAAACCTATCGAATGATGTAGTAGAAGTTTTGTCGTTTAGTCACCGGTGGATGTCGTGTGTTAAACCCATCGGATGATGTAGTAGAAGTTTTGTCGTTTAGTCACCAGTGGATGTCGTTTGTTAAACTTATTGGATGATGTCGAGTATTTTTAACTATCGGTGGATGAGAGTAATATGTTTTGTCGTTTTGTCACCGGAAGAAGCCTTCTGCTATCTATTTCAGCCTCTTCCGTTGACTTTGTACAGCGGCAGATGCGTTTGACTTTTGAAACTTTTAAAGTATTTCGCGATTTAAACCTTTATTTCTTTTGGCTGATTATTCCTTAACATCCCAACTGATTAATCAAGCATTGTCCTATAGTTTTGTTTAACTCTATTTTTGCTCAAATGATTTCCGCTGCAAGTTTTTAAATGTTTTGAAGTTTTAGAAAATGTCAAATTTTGACTTTCGAGCGAAGTTTTAAATTTGGTCCAAAGTTTCTTAGTTATGTTCGGGTTTATGAATAACAAACCGGTTTCAGAAAACTCGGGGCGTTACAACATTGATGTGAGATATCATTGGGTTCGAGACTTGCTCTAGACGAAGCAATTGCACTTGGCAAAAGTGCACACCAGTGAGAACGGTTCAGATATACTGACGAAGTCTTTGCCGAAAGAGAAGCTCGAGATTTGTCATCAAAAGGTGGGTTTGTCAGATCCTACCACGAGCCGGAAAGAGAGTTTGTGGGATTCGGCAATATGTGTGGTGTTTGGATCATTAATGAAAGAGAAGAGGTGGTTCTCGCATTAATTCTCCTTGTCTCCCTCTTCAATTGCTTGTCTCTGTTCTTCCTCTGATAAAACCGAAACAAAACTCTCCTCTTGTGGCAAGCAATACCAACTTCTTCAACAGCTCCAGTTTCTCCACGGCACACAACTCTAGCTCTCCACATGAAGCACGAAGAAAGACGATTTCTTCAGAAGCTCCTGTGTTGCAGCAGTTCCTCTACCTTGATTGCACATAGCCCAAGCTTTTTTCCAATTTTTGTTTGTTCTTTCAGTGTCAATGAGAGATATGGGTACAGAAATGACCCCTATTGCTAGCCAAGAACCTTCAAGAACTGGAACTCCTGTGAGGGCGACAACACCAATGCGCAGTCCTACTTCTTCTCGACCATCAACCTCTGAGAGGTCTGAACCATCTTCGACTACCATCAATCCTCCTTTACTTAATGACCAAGTGATTCCTAATAAGGAGTTGTCTGAGAAGGAGCTACAACTTAGAACAAGGAGGGAGATTTATGGTTTTAGGTACACAATTAGGAAAAATGAATATTGCTGCATGGGCTAGCAAAGAGGAGGAGGATAAGGATGCATCTACTTCACTAAAAACTATTGCAACACCACAGCTGAAAAGAAGTGTGATCGAGACACGTGCAGCAGCATGTGAGGAGGCTGAGAAAGCCAAGTATACGGCAAGGTTTACTGCTTTTTCCTATTCTTTATTTTTAACACGTCTTATATTCTTCTCAGGGCAAAAATCTCTTGGTTTTCATGAAAGTTGAATAGTCACATGGAATAGACTGTAATTTTGTTTCATATTTGTAATATTTGCGCACGCTCAATATATATATGTAAATCCATATGTTTTGTGGTTTACATAGGGACAAGCTCAGTCAATCTTTCTTAGATAAATGTCTTATTTTATGTTACACAAATTTATGGAGCTTTATGTTTAGTGCTATTTCAAGGATACAAAAATTTGATGGATCACCGTTAGTTTTTGTTGAGGAAAGAATTTTTATGAGAATAACTCTACCATATATATCCCGCTTATTTAGCTTATTATTGAAAGAGAAGATCTATGATAGGAGGGAGTATTTATCTGAGAATATATTAATTGCATTTATGAAGTTTTTATTGTTTTGAATTCCTACGTCTTACAATATGTCCTAAAGGGGGAAGTTGTCTTCGTAATTTCAGGTTCAAGCGTGAAGAATTGAAAATTCAAGCATGGGAAAATCACCAGAAAGCAAAAGCAGATGAAGAAAATGGAGGTAATGCATGGTTTCACATTATCAAAATTTAGTAAACAGAAGCAACATATCATTATCCGCTGTTAAAATAACGTTTTGCATTCGATGCGTTTTTGTTTATCTGATTTCTACTTGCAGCGTAATTTCCATATATTGCACAGTGAACAAGTAAAGATGCTAAAAATATTTTTATGCACTGTGAAGTTGTAAGTTAGAAAGTAGCACTCTCTTGTTTGCTCTTTGTCAACACAGAATATAGAAACCAGCTACCTTTTCTACATGCATGAAAATTTGATGATACATTTGGAACTATAGAAAGATTTATGGGGTGTGAAGTTAAAAACTTACCATTTGTATCCTGCAGGTAGAGGTAGAGAGGATTAGGGGTCGAGCTCATGATAAGCTTATGAATAAATTAGCATCAGTGAGGCACAAAGCAGAAGAAAAGAGAGCTAATGCGGAAGCAAAGAGAAGCCGCAAAGCTGTAAAAACCAAGCAACAAGTAGATTACATTCGCAAGACAGGACACATTCCTTCTGGATGCTCCTGCTGTTGGTGATGCTCCAGAAATTACTCAAGAGTGTTCTTGGTGTTGGTATGTATCTCCCTCCAGCCAATTTTTGTTTGTGTTCTCTGCCTAGTGTGCCGTAGAACGTATTCATTCTAGTATCACACGGTCTGTCTTGTCTGTAAAATCTAAGAACCGTTTAGAAATCATTTGGACTAGTTGTGTATAAATATAGAGACATATATATCACCCTTCATTTTTCTCTACTACACAAACCACTCATCGATTTCACATTTATGCCTTATGACGTTGGACTCTGCAAGTTCACTCTTTAAATCCAAATATTCAATCTAAGAACTAGGTTACAAACGTTCGGGGCAGACTCTTATAGCCTTTGGAGATTGATGGTTACAGATGGAAAAACCATAATGGAAATAATGAACTGGAAAGGAAATAGTCGTTGCAGAAGAAAAGAGCTGTTGGAGCGCTCTCGGCCACGTAGTCGAGCAATCAACGCCTCTGATGTATTGCTGATCACGTGTCCTTGTGCTTCAATTCATTATTTCTAACAGGGGTGGGCAGAACCGCCCTGGAACTGCAAAACCAAACCGGACCGACAGTCCGAGCCGGTTCTCGGTCGGTTCTACCTGCCATGGAACCGGTTCCGGTTCCGATTCCGGTTCCATGGATTGAGGAACTGGGAACCGCGGTCTGGTTCTCGGTTCCTCGTACCAGAACCGGGATTTCCCATGAGAGAACCGACCCATGGGTCGGCCCGGTGGGTTATCCAACCCATGGGTCGGATAACTTAAAAGAATTAAAAAAAAAACTAAAACCACTCCTTTCCTTCCCGCAGCCCAGACTCAGAACTCAGAAGCCCTAGCTCTCAAATGCCTCTGCTAGCGCCGCCTCCCCTCTCGTTGCCTCTGCTCGGCTCTCGCTGCCTCTGCTCGGCTCTCACTGCCTCTGCTCGCCTCGTCGCCTCCGCTCTCTCTGCTTCTGCTCGCGCTCGCCTCTGCTCGCTTGGTCAGAAAATTTTAAAATACAATGGTGGATTGATCTTCTCACACCGTTTTACAATCCAAGTCGAAAAGTGTCTGGTTAGCTTTGATCTTCTCACACTGTTTATTGGATTGAAAAAAAAAATAGTAATTTTGGTGGGAGGAACCGGTACCGAATCGGGACCGGACCGAGATTTTTGGTCCGGTTCCAATTCGGTATTGGTTCCTCCCGGGGCCGGTTCCAGTTCTGGGCAAAAAATCCCAAACCGTCCGGACTGGTTCTGTTCCATGCCGGAACTGGACAAGCCCATGGAACAGAATCGGCCCGGACCGTGCCCACCCCTAATTTCTAACATGCTACTATTTATTCCAAATAAAAGGATAAAAATGTTTGGGTAAATTTCAAAAATGGGCTTGGACTTCGGTCAAAGATGAAAAAAAAATTCAAAGTACTTTTTTGAGCAGAAAAAAACTCAAACTATAAAAAACCTATAAAAAAAAGGCCGTATGGTCGACCGCTAACCCCCCACATACTATTTTAAACGTAGAGCGGTCGACCGCATCCCCCAGTGCGGTCGACCATGTCTTAGTGGGGGGTGTTCACCCTCGTGGTGTGCTCATCCTCTATCCTCCGTCTGTTTTTAATTTACAAATTAATTTTAAAAAAAAATACAAAATACTATTCAATTTAATTGAAATTTTTATCACATATTCACTATATCATGGAAAGATAAGCTAAAAAGTTTCGTGATTTTCTAATACTTGTACGTTATTGTAATTTAATTAATTATTTTATAAAAAAATTATAATAAATCATATCAGAGTTAGAAAATCACAAAAATTTTCAGATTATCTTTCCATGACGTGGTGAATATGTGGTAAAAATTTCAATTAAATTGAATATCATTTGATATTTTTTTAAAATTAATTTGTAAATTGAAAATAGAGGGTGAATGGAGGGTGAACACCCCCGCCGACCGCACTGGGGGATGCGGTCAACCACTCTACGTTTAAAATGGTATGCGGAGGGGTTAGCGGTTGACCATAAGAATTTTTTTTGATAGGTTTTTGATAGTTTGAGTTTTTTCTGCTCAAAAAAATACTTAAAGTCTTTTTTCATCTTTGAACAAAGTCCAAGCCGATTTTTGAAATTTACCCAAAATGTTTTTACAAAAATTTGTCCTAAGGGGGACAAATCCCTCCTTCAAATATGAGTGGAAAAAATATGCTTCCGTGTAGGAGAGCGACTTTGAGTCCTTCATCCCTTGAATATTTAGTCTTTGGCCACGTCTTCCCATGCGCGCCACTTGAACAACATCTTGTTTCTACGTCGTGTTTTCGACCTCTAAGGTGTATTGTTTGGGGTTTGATTTTGACTTATAGAAAATGTTTTGATGATAAGTTTTTATTGGTATTTTAAGACTCTCGTTGGATTTGTCCTCAAATACAGAGCCTCGCTCGTCTCGTAGTCGCTTTGATGGTTGGGTGCTATTCTTGATCCTCCAAAATGAACAACATCGTTAGAAATAAAATTCAGCTATGGTAACCTATAGCGTATCATCCTTCCGGGGTGGTTGAGGATTTAACCTCAAATCTGAGAGGGTGCCTCTTTGCATTAATCTGGCCTTCCCGGGGATCAAAAGGAAAGGATATCAAATGTTGGACTTGATCGTTGATCCCTCTTGGAGTTCCTCTTTTTGGATTGAAGGGACTCTACGAACTTCACAACTATTTATAGTTATTTCCTCTGATTAGCTAAACGAGCCTAACGAGCTGAATGTAACGAACCAAATATGCATAAATATTTTTAATTTACATGAATGTAATGTATAATTTTTTAAATAAAATTAATTATTAAAATTATAATGTTAAAATATAATAATTGGTCGTTTAGTTAAAAAAATTATTTTATTAATACGTAAAACGACATATATTTAGAAAAAAATATTTGAATTGATATAATAAAAAAATAACACAAGAATATTATTACAAATATAGGTATGACCAACGGTAGGAAGAGGAATTTATTACCTAAGACAAGAAAAGAACATACTATGACAACTAAAATTTAGGGGCATACCAAACAGTAAATCAAATCTCTGAGATCAAGTTCTAACCCTGCAAAGGTTGTGACCATCGCCACACCATTATTCAAGTCAGCCTGCATTTCAAATGGACAACAACGTTAGAACCGCAAAATCTTCGTTGTAAGGACCACAACTGGTAAAAGGCAAGTACAAATTCTAGAATCAGCCAACTGAAACACAAAAAGAATAACTTAATTGTATACGTTCCCCAGGAAGAATACGTAAATGCCACCAGATCCATGTACTCGATTTATCCACAGTTTGCAGAAAAGAAATCTACATTCAAGTCATTACCGTCGATGATTAACTTGTTTGCTGAAAATGGAATTTAGTCCAAAAATGATAAACACTACCTGGGCGAATCAACAGCTAATCAATCTGTATTGCCTTCTATTTCCTTCTTTACTTGATCAAAAGATGATTATATTGAACTTGGCTCAGTTGCGATTTCTACAAGTGTTTCTAGTGCTGCAAGTAAATAAGTATCTCCTTATATTACAAGGAGATGGATTAAATTCTCAAAATGTAGCTCTAAAAGATATTCCAGCTATAAAATATCGTATGTCACCAACAATTGAAAATTGGGCTGCTCTAAGCTTAATTGGACCGCTCCTTTGGAACCTACAATGGAAGTATTGAGATTCACACAATCACAAACTGTTAATTACTCAAGTTCTATCGAGCATATAACCAATAAAAGCCTGAACTACGAATGGAGCGTTGGACTAGATTGATGCATAGAACAAATTAAGTGAAAATAGTAGAGATGTCGATTACTTACACTATGCCACCAGCTTTCACTGCCTCTTTTTTTTTCCAGAGGCTTGCTCTAGTTTACCTTAATCATAAAAGTCAAGTCAGCTATTGCATGCACTTAGTATAGAAGATATATTTTTTCTTCAATCTGACATGTATCTGTAGCAATCTACCATACATCCTGGATAAGAGAAAAACAACTTACCTTTTTCCTCATCAAATCTTTCTTCAATATTGACGTGGATACCAATTTTTGCAACAAAAAGTGTGGCCGTCTTGACGTGGATTCTAGTACATTAAGGAGGATTTCATCAGGAAAACGACTTCAGTAGAAGGGCAAAGTTTAACACATTATATAAACACAAACCTATGCAAAAGTGTGAAAAAGAATATCAACGTATATGAGTGTCTACTAACCCAGAATCATCCCAGTCTGACGTGTCAAACTTCAATAAAATAAGCAAATTTCAGTTTAATGACATTGTCTCGTAATTATGTGCTAATAATGTACATGAATTATTGGAATTCTAGCTAAAGAATTTTTACATAAGAAAGAAAATATTCAAGAAAACGAGAGGGAAATGGCTCATCAGACCAAAAAAAGTAGGAATTTCAAACTATAATAAAACCTTGCAAAAACCTCTAACCTCGTCAGATCAATAATACAAAGCCACGAGAACAATCACAACTTCAAACACGAAAATTTTTAATACCGGGGTTACATAAAATATGAATTGGATATAACATTTTATGCATTAAGATAATGAATCCATCCAGGATTGATTAGAAGAAAATAACAAGTGTTTGGTAACACGGAAAATATAACAACTGTGTATATCACCAATAATACCTGTATAACAGTTAAGCATATTATCATAGGATGCCTAGCACATAACCATATTAAATTACTTATTTTTTTTTATTATAAGTTCTAGAGTTTGAATAATAAACTACGATTTTAAGTTTTATCTTAACCAATATTTGTAGGACTTGTGTTTCTACAATAAATTCCTTATACCAATTCAATTTCGACCGATGTTCAAAATCATAGTGAACCTTCGTTTGTATTATTGGGTTCAGGTTGAATTGAACCGAACCAAAAAGTTTAGTATGGTCATGTTGGTCCAGTTATAATCAAATTGGTTCCGCAATCCTAGATAATCACATATTTTTTTTATAGACCAAGACCAAGTGATCAATTTTATATCCTCCGCACATGTCATAAACATTTGAAAGTCAACAACCCAACAAAAAATTAAAAAAAGACACTTGTTGAACAAGTAATTAAAGCTTTGAAACATGCCAACAGAACACAAACCTTAAATTCCTCTTTAAATAGATCATCCACTTTCCCACAAATTCACCTTCAAAATTCTATTTTTTTTCAAGATTTCAAACCAAGAAAGCAATGGGGTTTTCTTCGAGTTTAAAGTCTTTAATTTCTTTCTTCTTCGACGCTAATGATGGAAGTCGAAAGAGAAGAAGTGATTCGAGCCGGTTCCCCTCTCGACCAGAGGCAGCCATGATTGCTGCTTCCAAGTATTTTTCAAATAAAGTTCGTTTGATCTAGTTTCTGCCTTCTTCTTCAATATGTAAATAATTGTATATAGAAATTTATCATATGATTATTGATAATGTCTAGTACATATGTTAATCTCATAAACTATAACTCTATTTCCATTCAAATAATTGTCACCATTTAATAGTAAAAATACTCAAATATTTTCATTCAATCATAACTTCTTTAAAAATTATCATTTGGATTATTATCATCATAACTTCTTTAAAAATAATCACTTGGATTATTAGCATTTACCGTCACAAACAATCGATGAAAGCTGTTTTCAAGACAAATATTGTTGTCAGATCGACAGACTTGACTTAAGAACAGGGCAAAAAGGTTCATCAAAATGGTGAAAATCTGCTTACTGAAAGTCCAAGGCAGACTTGACTTAAGAGGTTCGGAGTATTCAATTGCATTGTACCTGACATCTGGGGTGATGACATGCTCAACAAAAGTTGATAGCTTTCACGAGGTTCTAGGCATTTTCAGAATGATTTGATTTGTTAATAGTGTATAGCGTGGGTTTATGTGCTCGATTTCAAGCAAATCCGAAGGAGTCTCACCTAGTGTCGGTAAAACAAATTCTAAAATATGTTTGTGGAACAACTGATTATTGCATCTAGTATTCTTTTGATTCTAATGCAAATTTGGTGGGTTATTGTGATGCTGACTAGGCAGGAAGTTCTGATGATCGTAAAATCACTTCGGGGGGATGTTTTTATGTAGGTCACAATGTAGTGTCATGGTTCAGCAAGAAGAAGAATTCTATTTCTCTATCTACGGCCGAGGCAAAATATATAGCAGCAGGTAGCAGTTATACGCAGCTTCTTTGGATGAAACAAATGATGAAAGACTATGGTATCACACAGGGTGTCATGACCCTCTATTGTGATAATTTGAGCGCTATCAATATTTCTAAAAATCCTGTTCAGCATTCACGGACAAGGCATATTGACATACGAAATCACTTTATTCGATCTTTAGTGGAGGACAAAATTATCAATTTGGAGCATATGGTGATGGAAAAACAGATTGCCGATATTTTCACCATGGCATTGGATGGTGCTAGATTTGAAGAGTTAAGGTCTGCTTTAGACCTCTGTGTTATGTAAGTCGTTTATCGCGTTTATTTTTTTTATAAAAAAAAATCGCCACGTTACTTTAGGCGTTTGTTTCTTTATTTTTTGGAGCAATCTACTGTGTTACTCACCATCTGCAGCTAGTGACCATTCTTGATATTATATTTTTCTATGGAGCAACATCGTGTGTGACATGCAAAACTTGGATATTCTTATGGAAATCAGATGATTAATTCTCAGAGAAGACTGGAGCAGTATTATTTTATTGAACCTATTTCCTAACTTATGGAGGTCTGATTTATTCTTCAAAGATTCATTCCACTGATTAATGGAAACTTGATGGATTTTCGGATTTATTTTTTGAAATATTTACTAAATATCTGGGATTTTCTTTTATTACTGGGATTTGATTGGTATTTATTGGTGTTTTAACCCAAATCATAAGGAAGTTCCAGAACACTCTTTTTCTTACTTCACCGTGATCTTCAATCAGCGATTAGGGTTTTTACTCTCTGTTCTCAAAATGGTGATCATCGAAGAAGTGTTTGAAGAGCAAGATTCAGGCAATGTTCCAGCAAAATCGCCGAGTTCTGTATCGGCCATTATCGTTTACTCACCTATTTCACCGACAGTAAATCCCTGTGTTACCGAGAAAGATTCTCCAAAAATTATCGAGGCAATCCCAATAAGGCATCTAACGCCCCCGAACCCGCCCCGGCTCGGAGCGCTACTTTGCTAACCAATCCTATATTAAAACCTAATTTAAAATAATTATCATAAACCCTAAATCATAAATTAGGACTGACACAACGGAATTTAAAACTAAACTCCCGAAACTCTCTTATGTCATACCTAGCTACCTAGACTCACTAATTCCCTTACCCCTAACCTTTAAGCACCACGGCGTCCTTCCCGAAAATTTCGGCAAAGTAACGCCTAAAAATGGCGCCTCCAAAATGCTAGGTACCTGCAAACGAATAAATTTCTAACCAGATCCAGAATACTCTTACTTAACTAACCAGCAATCAACATACGAAATCTCCAAATAGCAGTAAAGATGGAAACTATAATACTAACATCTCTAAGTGAAGAAAATCCGCAATATAGGGCGACACATCACCCTTAACTATGACTATATACAATAAACCCACATAGCTATACAAGAACTCTCAAAACAACATCGCCAAAAAGGCAACTCTACAAACCATCAAAATAAATGTAAATTATACACGACCCAAAATACTGTTCCACCCACATCTTTCCGAAGACCATGGTCGAGGGGCCCCGACAACTGTCCGCACCGGCATACCCCGTGCGTCTCCGACTGCTCCCAAGTCCTGGCTCACTCGCTTAGCTCACTTGTAACCGCGTCGTTACCTACACCATAGAACACAAAACATAAGCCTAATGCTTAGCAAGTAGGGAATACAAATGCGACAACACACAATGCAATCAACCTAACACATGCAGTTTCTAACACTCAGTTGTGCTTATTTGCTGTTCGTTGCTTTACTCTTTCATATATTAGCCAGTCATCCTTCATAGAGGTCCCCTCAGGGTGCTACACACCAGCACCTCAGCTCGACAAGGCACACTATTCGGGATTTCGTGTTTTAGCCGGTCATCTCTCATAGAGTTCCCCTCAGGGTGCTACACACCAGCACCTCAGCCCGACAAGGCACACTATTCGAGATGCATCATCCTTCATAGAGATCCCCTCGGGGTGCTACTGTAACACCCACGAATTTAGATTTATTTAAATTATGGATCTTAGGATTATCTAAATTAGATTTATATTCGGGTATTCTAATTGGAGAAATTAAGCTGGGTACGGGGTGAGGGTCAATTGACGAAAGTTTATAATTTAAGAACGAGATTTAACGGAAATTTTAGAAGGGCATAATGATAATCTTAGTTTTATTAATGTTATTGTTATTATTATTATTATTATTATTATTATTATTATTATAAATAAATAAAAACTAAAACAACAGAATAGCCGAAGCTATTCTGTCGAGCACCCGAGCTCGAGCACGACGGCCGAGAGGAGAACAGGGGAGAGGGGGAGGCAATGCGACACCATTCACCGGCGATTTCCGACGGTCTCCGGCCAGACGACGGCGGCGAACCATGGGCTAGCATTTCCAGCCGACTCCGCACACTAACTGACCCGGTAAGTTGGTTTTTGCTCTGTTTTGGTGTTCGGTTGTGCTGGGGCTCGCCGAGCTGCTAGAGCTCCGATCGCCGATCATTTTTTACTGCCCTTAGCGTCTGATTGCCGAGCTCAACGCTGGCAAAGATTGCCGAGCAACAGGGAGCTCGGATTGAACCAAAGTCTAAGAACCCCTTTCTCTGAGCTTCGGGTTTCTTGTGTGAAACCTTGATTTTTCGTTAGATAATGTTAATTGGATGTTAGGGTAGTTGATTGGTGAGGAATTAGATGAGAATTGATGAAAAATTAGAAAAGGGGAAATTTCGGTTTAAGGGGCAGTTTGTGTTTTTGCCATTTTGACCTAGCTACCGTCGTTTGTTTTAAAATTTCTTTTGGCATGTTAAAATAGACTATTAGAGGAGTACGTGGCCGCTGGAATTGTTTGATTCTGATATCCGACGCAAAAGTTATGCACGTTGGAAGTTTTGGGTCAGTTTTTACCGAACCCGAATTAGTGGCCCGTTTAGTTAAGTTTTAATTGGATTAGGCTAGAAATAGTAGTTTGAGAGTAAATTGGTGAATGTGAGCTTGATTTTAATGGAATTTGAATATTTGTCGTAGGTCGAGCCGTAGGTGGACAGGTAACCGAATATCCTCAGCGAGCTAGGACGCCAGGTAAGTAGCGGTAGCTATTCCTTCGCCTTCAGGCCTACACCAAAGAACGGTAGGGTTATTTATTTCGTGTTGTGTTGTGTTGTTGGTTTCGTGTCGTATTGCATATTTGTAGCATGCATCATGGTATAGCACGTTAGATACGATTAGTGGCATTGTTTAGCATTGTGAGCATGAACGTAATCAGATAAAGTGAATTGTAAAATGAATCCTGAATAGTGTGCCTTGTCGGGCTGAGGTGCTGGTGTGTAGCACCCTGAGGGGACCACTGTGAAGGATGATTGGCTAAAATACGGAATTCTGAATAGTGTTCCTTGTCGGGCTAAGGTGCTAGTGTGTAGCACCCCAAGGGGATCTCTATGAAGGATGATGCATCTCGAATAGTGTGCCTTGTCGGGCTGAGGTGCTGGTGTGTAGCACCCCGAGGGGAACTCTATGAAAGATGACCGGCTAAAACACGAAATCTCGAATAGTGTGCCTTGTCGGGCTGAGGTGCTGGTGTGTAGCACCCCGAGGGGACCTCTATGAAGGATGACTGGCTAATATATGAAAGAGTAAAGCAACGAACAGCAAATAAACACAACTGAGTGTTAGAAACTGCATGTGTTAGTTTGATTGCATTGTGTGTTGTCGCATTTGTATTCCCTACTTGCTAAGCATTAGGCTTATGTTTTGTGTTCTATGGTGTAGGTAACGACGCGGTTACAGGTGAGCTAAGCGAGTGAGCCAGGACTTGGGAGCAGTTGGAGATGCACGGGGCATGCCGGTGCGGGCAGTTGTCGGGGCGACTCAACCATGGTCTTCGGGATGTATATGGGATTTGGCATTTTGGTAGTTAGTTAGATTTCGGTTTGTTGTAATGATTGGAGTTGTATAATGATTTTGGTTGATGTTTTAAGAGTTATGGTATAGTTAATTGTAATTGCTGTATATAGTCATAGTTAAGGGTGATGTGTTGCCCTATATTGTGAATTTTCTTCACTTAGGGTTGTTAGTGTTTTAGTTTTTCTCTTTACTGCTATTTGAAAATTTCGTATGCTGGTTAGTTAAGTAGGCGTATTCTGGATTCGTTGGGTTTTATTTGTTTGCAGATACTTAGCATTTTGGAGGCGCCATTTTCAGGCGTTACTTTTCCGAAATTTTCGGGAAGGATGCCGTGGTGCTTAAAGGTTAAGATTAAGAGAAATTGGTGAGTCTAGGCAGCTAGGTATGACATAAGAGAGATTTGAGAGATTTAGTTTTAAATTCAGCTGTGTCAGTTTTCTTTTATGATTGGGGGTTTATGAAAATTATGTTTTAACGTGGGATTGGTTAGCAAAGTAGCGCACCGAGCCAGGGCGGGTTCGGGGGCGTTACAGCTACACACCAGCACCTCAGCCTGACAAGGCACACTATTCAGGATTTCGTGTTTTAGCCGGTCATCTCTCATAGAGTTCCCCTCGGGGTGCTACACACCAGCACCTCAGCCTGACAAGGCACACTATTCGAAATGCATTTTACGTTTTAGCCGGTCATCTCTCATAGAGTTCCCTTCAGGGTGCTACACACCAGCACCTCAGCCCGACAAGGCACACTATTCGAGATGCATTTTACAATTCACTTTATCTGATTTCGTTCATGCTCACAATGCCAAACAATGCCGCTAATCGTATCTAACGTGCTATACCATGATGCATGCTTCAAATATGCAATACCACATGAAACCAACAACACAACACAACACAACACGAAATAAATAACCCTACCGTTCTATGGTGTAGGACCGAAGGCGAAGGAATAGCTACCACTACTTACCTGGCGTCCTAGCTCGCTGAGGATATTCGGTTACCTGTCCACCTACGGCTCGACCTACGACAAATATGCAAATTTCATTAAAATCAAGCCTACATTCATCAATTACTCTCAAACTACTATTTCTAGCCTAATCCAACTAAAACCTAACTAAATGAGCCACTAATTTGGGTTCGGTAAAAACCGACCCAAAACTTCAAACGCGCGTAACTTTTGCGTCGGAGATCGGAATCAAACGATTCCAGCGGCCACGTACTCCTCTAATAACCTATTTTAACCTGCCAAAAGGAATTTCAAAACAAACGACCGTTGCTAAGTCAAATCAGGCAAAACCCGAACTGCCCTAACCCTGGAAATTTTCCCATTTTGATTTTCCATCAATTTTGGCCTAATTCCTCACCAATCGACCACCCACACCCTCAATTAGCATAAACAATCAAAATCTCGAGACTACACATCACCAAACTCGAAATGCCCAAATCGGGCTTCACTGAATTTTGCCCAAACGAGGCTCATTACGGCTAAGCGATGAAAGCCGGACCAAGGGTCGGCAAACCTACGCCGGAAACAACCACAAACCGCCGGTGATTGGAGCTCACACGCACTCCACACCCTCGGCCTTGAACAGAGCAAAAACAGGGCGAAAATGGCTTACCCGTCGGACTTGTGCGCGGAGACGGGCCAGAGTCTGCTCGTCGCCGTCGTCTGGCTGGAAAACCACAGAAATCGGCGGTGAACGGCCATCGATCGCTCGCCCTCGCCTCTCCCTTTCGCTGCCCTGCCTTCGGCGTCGGGCTCGAACAACAGAATGGCGAATGCCATTCTGTTGTTTTATTTTATTAATAATAATAATAATTATTATTATTATTATAATTATAATTTCTATTAACATTAATACAAATTACATTTACCGTTTTGCCCTCTTGTGTTTTCGACCATTCGGATTTCTTTAAATCTCGTTCTTAATGTATAACCCACGGCTTAATTTCATTGAGAATACCCGAACCTAAATTAAGATTAATTATTCTTTTATTTTCTCTCCAATTATCCCATTAAAAAAAATCTCGGGTGTTACAAGGCAAGTTGACGCCACCGGAGTACATAAAAAATTTGGCAAAAGCAAAGGAGATCGATTTAAAACCAGCTCCGTGCCACCCAAGGCACCTAGAAATTCAAAAGTTGCTACAGTCGCTAAAGGTAAAAGGAAAAGAGTCGAGAAAGAATCATCTTCAGATAGCTCATGGCTGCAAGAAGCCATTCTGGAAATCAATACTGACGATAAGGAAGTCTTCTCTGAAAAATCTCCAGAAACACCAATCTGTAAATCATCCAGAATAACTACTCCAAAGCATTCAAAGGCTTCTGCTTCGGAATGGTCAAAATCTACAACTCCTAAGATCACAAAAACTGCTACTCCGAAAGCATCCAAATTAACTGCTCCAAAGCCCTCTAAGCCCTCGGGCGAGAAAGTTCAAAAGACATCCACTATCAAATCACCAAAAACAAGTCAGACAGCTGCTCCAAAATCCAAAAAGCAAAAGACCATTGAAGTGTCAGTTTCCAGAAGCTCTCCGAAACCCTCATCTGCTCAGAAAGGCGAAGGTAGTAAAAAATCAAGTAAGAAGTCTTTAAAAATATCGAATGAAGATTTCAAGTCTCGACTGCATGATAGCCGATGGCTACATTTTTCTCAAAGAACTATTTAGACAGAGAGAAATATTCATGTAAGTGATTTCTCGCAATCTGAAGTCTTAGTTTATCACTTGATAAGTCTGGGTTTGGAGAAGACTTTTAGAGATATGAAACCATTTGTTTGGAAAATTGTTCAAGAATTCTATTGCAACCTCGATCCAAATGTCAAAAATCCTGCTCATCTTGAATACGGGCAAGTATATGTTAGAGGACATACTTTCAATTTTTCCCCGATGGTTATTAATGAATATTTGGGCTTGACTACTTCTGTCTCTGACAATTTTGTACCTGATTTTAATTGAATTATTTGGGATGTCACTGGGGGTGTCAGACGAATTTGGCCTCATGGTAAAGACTTTCCGGCTTCTCAACTCTCTGTTAAGTATGAAATTCTCCACAAAATAGCTATGAGAAACTGGATGCCTACATCCCATGGAACAGGGGTGAACAAGGCCATGGCATCTTTACTGTACAAAATTGGAAACTCTATTTCTGTTGATTTTTGAAAGTTGTTCTTTGATCAAATCAGGAAACATGAGGACGGTAAGAATACCCGATTAGCTCTCCCATTTCCCTCTTTGATTTATGGTATTTTGTCTGAACAATCATCCATCATCAGGGAGAATGAAGAATTATATTTCGAAAAGGATGAAATTAGGATTAGCTACAAGCTAAGAATGGGGGAGCACAAGAATAATTTGGAAGGTTTTGTCGAAGGACTGCCAATTTCTGAGTCCAATACTGACTCTGCTCTCCTATCTCGCTCTGTAAAATTGTTGTTGAATGTGTCACAATCTCTCAGCTTCCACATTTCTGAGTTTGAAAAACAGAAGTCAATAATCTCGGCGGTTTTAAATGATATTTACAAGAAAAATCCACACATGGCAGCTTCAGATTGACAACCTAGAGAAATGGCAGCAGCTGGTCCATCCAGTGTCCCAGAGGATGTTCCAGCGGGTGTGTCAGAAAATGGTGATGCTCAGAACTGATATCTATATGGTTTTATTCGTGATGACTATTCGAACTACTTATTTCACTTGTTGATTCTCTGGATATTTCTTAAACTATATGCCTGCCTTTCAATATTGATCTCTCAAATATTTTCATCCTGGATATTCTCTTTATCATTTTGGTAATTATACTTTGGGTGTGATACTTATATGATGGCCCTGGTACACATTTGACTGTTACATGTTGCTGCTATTATTGTATGTGCTATTCTTTTGTATGTATATTTGTCTTTTTCTGGCAAAAAGGGGGAGTAAATTGGTGATTGGTGATATGTATGGTGTGATATGCACTGCTCTCTGATACAATATAATAAGTGATAGATGTATGATGTTTGAAGTCACAATTCAGGGGGAGTTATTGAAACTCTATGATATATTGATTTTGCCAAAAAATGCCAAAGGGGAAGATTGTAAATGCAAAGATATTGCATATAAGTTGACATTGATTTTTTGGCAATATATTATGAAAATAATATTTTATTCCATTATTATCGAATTGTTAATTTATTTCATGGTGATCAAGAAATAGGTTATTCTGATTATTGGATGGCGTCCTATTATCAATCATGAAGATTCTGTGAAAGAGAAAAATAAGGAAACAAGAATATTGGTAAAGTTATTGAAAAAGCAACAGACACTTGCTTTTTGGAAATCTTTTATTTGGTAAGTCGGTTTGATGGAAATATAGCCAAATCTGCTGGGCTTCGAGTTCCCATGATTAATGGGATGATTTCCTAATTTATTGGGCGAATATCTGATTTGTTGGAGATACTTTCCTAAAGTATCACACGGTGTGTCACACAACCGAATTTGTTAAGATTTGTTTTCCTTAATTCTTGCGGTGTTATATCCAATTTGGTAACTGTTCTGAATCGATGATATGGAAGTTACCAAGGTTATTTAAAGCTTTCGTTTTCTGTGAAAGCTGGTTGACGACGGAGTTTTAATTTTTGTGTGAAAAGGTTTATTCGTTCTTTGTACCGTCACTTTTCTTTCACACCCAGTGTTTCTGCGTTTGGTTCTGTGATCGTTTTACACACTCTACCTAATCTGTGGATTTGATCATTTTATTGAGTGTGTTGTTTATTACATCCGAAGACTATGATCTGGTGTTCCAGGAGGTGTCCCAAGAGGCCATATTTTTTTATCTTCATTGAAGCTCAGTCTCGGGAGGAGGCTGCATCCGAACTCGGGAGGAGTTCTGTTACTTAGACAAGGGGAGCTTGTCGTTCTTGATCGTGGGCAAGGGTATCTTGCCATAACACGGATTCCGGGAGGAATCAACAACGAGAGGATCTTGTAGTTATCTAGATCTCGGGAGAGGTCGTTCTAAAGTCGGGGGATCTCGCAAAAACAGTTTACTTGAGAAAGTTAGTTAGAGGTGGCGACAAAGATAAGAGAGAGTCTTTATTTGTATAAGTCCGATTGTCTTGTAACTTTGTGAACTCAAAGAATGTTTTTATATCTGGGCGTGGCCCCGCAGACGTAGACTGGTTGCCGAACTGCGTTAACAACTTTCTGTCTCATTTATTTCCTCTCATTTTGACATCCATCACCAGTTAAATTTAATTGATCTAAATTAAATTTAAAAAACTTCATATTGGCTATCTCAAAAAATATAGGGAATAATATGAGATGAAATTTTTATCACATGTTCAGCATATCGTGGGAATATAATATGAAAAGTTGGGTGATTTTGCAACACTTGTACGATTTATTATAATTTTTTGACGTCTATTTTATAGAATACTGTTTAAAAATATATAATAAATCATACAAGAGTTGAAGAATCACGAAATCTTTCAGATTATCTTCTAATTATATGCTAAACATGTGGTAAGAATTTCAAGAAATTTTGATATTGATTGCTGTATTTTTTTTTTTTTTTTTGAGAACGGGGGTCCACCACCGGGCTGACAAGGTTTATTTCAAACGTTTTTTATACTTCTAGGTTTAGTTCGTTTAAAAATTTACTTGAAGTTGGTTTTTGTTCAGTACCTCATACATCATGATTTAAATTGAATATTACCTTAGTTAAAGTTTTGGTTACTTCAAAACAACTCATTATTTTGTTTTTTAATAAATCTTCAACTATCTTTTGATTTTCGGATATTTTTTCTTTGGCAATGAAAAGTGATTATGTTCACTGCAGTACTAGTTTTAATAACCCAATAGAAAGAAAATAAACTTAGTTAGAGGGTATTATACAATTTACAAATTTATAATTTCTTAGTATTTAATATAAATTAATTACTAACAATATATGTATTTCAATCATATATTACTCACCTACTTATATCTATGCAACTAATTCGAGTTCTACCATCTCTAAATTAGCAAAAGCAATACGGCAAGAAAGTTTAAGAGAAAAAATCATATTATACTCGATAATTGTCTCAAATTATTATGACTTACCATCAAATTATAGCTCTCTAATAACATGCTTATTTCGAGGGAACATAGACTAAATTGATAGTGTTTTGTGTCTGTATTTTTAGTCGATAGATCTCCAAAAACGCGTAAGGACTAAATTAAATCTTTTGTTACGAATAATATTTCAAAGTCGGGTGAACTTTTCGAGAGTCCCAACATAGAATTTACTTATCTTCAATTAAAAAAACTAGTATTTATTTGAATTTTCTTATTTTAAGATGTTCATAGAATCGTAGATTAACATTGTATTATATTTTAGGATAATTATCGATTTTAACTATGTACTATGCACTTTATTTCCGTTAGCCCCTTATACTAAAATAATCGGCAAACCTAACCATGTACTTTGATTCTGTTATTAGTTTAACTTTTCATCAATAATTTTGTTAAACCCTCATTTAAAAAATTACCAAACGATATTAGATTCACTTGAAATTTTTACCACATGTTCACTACTTAATGAAAAGATAATATAAAAATTTTTGTGATTTTTTAACACATTTACGATTTATTGTAATTTTATTTTAGTAATTTATAAAACTATATAATAAATCATACAAGTTTTAGAAAATCACAAAAAAAATTTCTATTATCTACTCATGATGTGGTGAACATGTGAAAAAATGTTCAAATAAATCCAATATCATTTAATATTTATTTAAAAATTAATTTATAAAGTAAATAAGAAACTGAGATTAATTTAAAAAAGTAGCAAAAGATATTGGATTTATTTGAACATTTTATTTAACATTGTATTATATTTTATTTGATGCTAAGAAAAATAGAGCACGATGAAGGCCATAACAGTCGGAACCAAGACCTGGGCCCATTACCCCAATAAGTAAATAAAAAATGACATGAATCCTAGCTGTTAAACCCGATTCAGTAGTAAAGTGGACGGTTTAGATTACTCCATGCGTAGGCGGCCCCCACAAATTTGAATTCAAAAAATATTAACGTTACAACTTCAAAATAGTGCCTTCCCATAAAATACTCCATTTTCTTGCTGCGTTTCTCTCTCTAAAAAGCCGGGGTTACCCTTCGCCGGAGCTGGGGAATTTGGATTCAATGGAGGATGCTTCAACTAAGAGTCTTTACGATTTTCATCTAACGCTCGCATCAAGAAAAGCTGAAGAAGCAGGTTAGTTTCTCTTTTTCTGTTTCAACCCTTCTTCTTTTGCATGGAGATTTGATAGAATGAAGAAAATGGCGGAAAGAAAATGGTATCCGTAAGGAAATCAGGAAATTTATATTGGTCAGTAAGTTTTGTAGAATTTATAAAATTATGAGACGGTGGGATCAATGTTTTTTCAATTTTAGGACTGTGACCTAATCTATGATTGAAAAATATGAGTTTTTAGAGTATCGGAGAAGATTGATTTTGCTGAATATTGTAGCTTGGAGGCGATATGAAGCTTCAAGGTGGCTGCAAAGTTTAGTTGGTCCGATAAGTATTTCGAATCAACCAACAGAGAGAATTCATTTCTTGCCTAAGAAATGGGCTGGTTCTTTGTAATGCAATCAACAAAATTCACCCAGGATCAGTGCTCAAGGTAGAATGTGTTTTGATGATGAAAAGAGAGTTTTTCTTTTTGAGTAATTATTGTTCAGCCAATGAAGGAGCTCATGAATTCTTTCATTTTCCTACTAATTGGTTTTGAGAATTTTTGAAGGTGTTGAAAATCCATCAACTTCAAAATCAATATCCCGCGAATTTCAGCCATTGCCGGCCTATCAGTACTTTAAGAATGTTAGAAACTTTTTGGTCGCCATGGAAGAATTGGAGCTTCCTGCTTTTGAAGCTTCTGATCTAGAAGGGGTAAACTACTTTCGGAAGTTTGTAATCGTCTGAATTTATGCATTTATGAGAGAAAGAACTGATTGAATCATTCTTCTGAGTCATCCTCAGGAGACATTAGACTCAGGATCAACAGCGAAGGTTGTGGACTGTATATTAGCTCTTAAATCTTTTTACGAGTGGAAGAAGATGAACAATGGAAATGGGTTTTAAAAACATGTGAAATCTCCTATGGCTGTGCATTCTGCTAGTAGAATTCATTCGAGACCTCCATTATCGAATTCATCAGACCCTTGTCGGAGCTTGGAGATGTCTGCAATAAGTGAAAAACAGACAGCTTTTAAAATTGAAAATGGCAACCTTGAAGGATTGTTTGATGCCCTTCTTTCCTTCTTTCCTTCTCTCTCTCTCTGCCTATTTTTATGTTGATTTGAATGCTTGTTACAGAAATGGGTTGTTCTATTTGATTCGGAAATTGTATAATCAGTACAGGCTATTTGATTCTTACTATCTTGCTGAAAATTTTTCAGAATTAATCGTCAGGTCACTTGTTGATTGTTTGGTAGACAAAAAGGAAAACATTGATGGCAAGCTTCTCGCTTCCTTGCGAAATCGAGATATGGTATTGATAATTTGTTGAGATGTTTTTTTTTTTCCTTAAGAATTTAACTTTGTGATCCTATGTTTGTTTGCAGGATGGTATTAGACAACTTAGGAAGATTATGTCAAGTTGTTTGGAAGAACAACTTCAAGAAAAGCTTCCTGAGGTTAGTCTGATTTCAATAGTTTTCAACTCCTTTTCTGGGTTGCCATGTATAAACACTAACTGATGAATACTTAACAGTTCCAATCAGTCTTAACGGTTTTACAGAAAGAACAAAGCCAATCACCCGATCATTCGCCATTAACTGCACTTGATTACTTATCGAACCCAGATGATCCCAAGGTACATTCCTTTAATCCTCTTCTCCGAGTAATCAGGAACTTTTTGTTCTGCTTCATGAACAAGAACAATGTATACATTTATAAGAGTTACATAAAATACTTCATCCAACTGCATTCTTATAAAAAATAGATATGCTTCGCGAGTACGGACTCGGAGTTATCATATAATCCATCTTGCTCGTTCTTTTGCTTACCGAAGATATTCGCAACCTAAGCTTCTAATCCATCGTACTACATGTAGGAACTAAAATATTATACTATCAATTGCTAAACATATTTTCATTTGTTTAAAAGTGTGGCAGAGTTTATCAGGATAGAAGCAGCCACCACCTCCAGTTATTTCAAACGCAAGAGAAGGAACTCATGGTATAATTCTTACTGTTCTTGAATTTCTAGTTTGAATTTAATTTTTGAAAAAATTGATTAGAAATAGACTGTTCTCTATCTTTGTCCACGGATGCCTTACTCATTCAATTTGAAGTATGCATCAAAAACTTGAAAATACTTGAGATTGTTGCATACTTATGGAAGAAAATGTTCATATTGCAGAACCTGAAATCTTTATATTCTAGAGCAAAAAAAGAGTTTGTAGGACATGCAATCACAGTTGCTGAGAGATCTGCAATACACCTAAGTATGAAGACAAATTTACACCATTTGTCTTTAATTTTTCTGAATTTTACTGTTTCTTTGTTTGTAGGAAGCCAGGTTCAGGAGCTGTCTACTGCAGCCCTTGGTTATTGTACAATATGGTTCAAGATCTCAAGGGTTAGTGCAATTTCAACAAGTATAAGTTTAATAATGTATTATACTAAACAATGACTAAAACATCTAGGTAACATAAAAGTTTACTGCAGAATTAGGCCGTCCTCGAACATAGAAAGCAAAAACACGATAGATTTTATCGGAGAGGATGGCTCGATATTTTGGGGGTCGAATTGTCAAAATCAAAAGTTCGGGGACCGAATTGTCAAAATAAAAAATTCGGGGACTGAATTAAAAACTTCTCATAGTTCATGGGCCGAATTATCAAAATATAAAGTTCGAAGACTGAATTGTCAAAATAAAAAATTCGGGGACTGAATTGAAAACTCCTCAAAGTTCGGGGACCGAATTGAAAAAATAAAAAGTTTGGGGACTGAATTGTCAAAATAAAAAGTTCAGGGACTGAATTGAAAACTCCTCAAAGTTCGAAAACTGAATTGTCAAAATAAAAAGTTCGGAGACTGAATTGAAAACTCCTCAAAGTTCGGGGACCGAATTGTCAAAATAAAAAGTTCGGAGACTGAATTGAAAAATCCTCAAAGTTCAGGGGCCGAATTGTGAAAATAAAAAGTTTGGAGATTGAAGTGAAAACTCATAAAAGTTCGGGGACCGAATTGTCAAAATAAAAAGTTCGGGGACTGAATTGAAAACTCCTCAAAGTTCGGGGACCGAATTGTCAAAATAAAAAGTTCGGAGACTGAATTGAAAACTCCTCAAAGTTCGGGGACCGAATTGTCAAAATAAAAAGTTCGGGGACCGAATTGTCAAAATTAAAAATTCGGGGACTGAATTGAAAACTCCTCAAGTTCGGGCGATCGAATTGTCAAAATAAAAAGTTCGGGGACCGAATTGTCAAAATAAAAAGTTCGGAGACTGAATTGAAAACTCCTCAAAGTTCGGGGACCGAATTGTCAAAATAAAAAGTTTGGGGACTGAATTGAAAACTCCTCAAACGTCGAAGACTGAATTGTCAAAAATTAAAAATTCGGGGACTGAATTGTCAAAATTAAAAAGTTCGGAGACTGGATTGAAAACATTTCAAAGTTCGGGACCGAATTGAAAAAATAAAAAAATTCAGGGACTGGAATTGAAAAACTACTCAAATTCGGGGACCGAACTCGTAAAAATAAAAAAAGTTCAGGGAAATAATTTGAAAACTCCTCAAAGTTTGCGGATGAAATGGAAAACTCTTCAAAGTTTTAGGGATCGCATTGTCAAAATAGAAAGTTCAAGGGACCGAAATGTCAAATTACAAAATTCGGGAAAATTAATTGTCAAATAAAAAGTTCTGGGGTGATTTTTAAAATAAAAAAATTAGGAACCGAATTGTCAAAATGTAAAAAGTTGAGACCTAAATGAAGAAACCGCTCATTATTTTGGGGGTTGAATTGTCAAAATAAAAAGTTTCAGGGACCCTCCGAATTGTCAAAATTAAAACGGTCATGAACAGCATTGAAAAATCTTCAAAGTTCAGGACCGAATTGTCAAAATAAAAAGATAAGTTTAAAGAATGTATATACTAAACAATGACTCAAACATCTAGGTAAATAAAAAAAAAAAAACACGATAGATTTTATCGGAGAGGATGGGTCGATATTTCGGGGGTCGAATTGTCAAAATCAACAGTCGGGGACTAAATGTCAAAATAAAAAGGTTCGGGATGAATTAAAAACTTCTATATTCTGGGCCGAATTGTCAAAAATATAAAGTTTGAAGATGAATTGTCATAATAAAAAACTCGGGGAATGAAGTAAAACCTCCTCAAGTTCGGAGTAAATGAAAAAATAAAAAGTTTGGATGAATGGAAAAATCCTCAAAGTAAGTTCAGGGCCGACCGATTGTGAAAATAAAAAGTTTGGAGATTGAATTGAAGTGAAAAACTAAGAAAGTTCGGGGACCAAATTGGTCAAAATAAAACGTGGGATGAATTAAAATTCTAATAGCCGGGGTGGTAGAATGTCAAAATAAAAGTGCGGAAATGAATTGAAAACTCCTAAAAGTTTGGGCAGCTCTAAGGGTCAAAATAAAAATTAGGGAATCGAATTGTCAAAAAAAACATTAGGGGACATGGGATTGAAAAATTCCGAAAGTCGGGATAGACATGTCAAAATAAAAAGTTCGGGGACCGAATTGTCAAAAAAAAAGTTCCGGGATTGAAGTGACAAAATCTTCAAAGTTCGACGACTCAATGTCACAAATTAAAATTAGGGAATGATTGTCAACATAAAAAAGTTCGGAGACGGGATTGAAACTATCAAGAGTTAGGGAATATTTTGACAATTCGATCCTAACTGTGAAGATTTGCACTTAAGTCCCCGAAATTTTGATTTTGACAATTCGATCACCGAACTTTGAGGAGTTTTCAATTCGGTTCACCTGAACTGTGAATTGTTCCAAAATAAAAAGTTCGGGGACTTCTGAATTTAAAACTTCTCATAGCTCGGGGGTTCGAGGTCGGAATGTCAAAAGAAAAAGTTCGGAAACTGCATTGAAAACTCCTCAAAGTTTGGGCAGCTCTAGTGTCAAAAATAAAAATTGGGAATCGAATTGTCAATAATAAAATTAGGGGACACGGGGATTGAAAAAACTCCTCAAAGTTCGGGGATCGAATTGTCAAAATAAAAGTCGGGGACCAGAATTGTCAAAATAAAAAGTTCCGGGGATTGAAGTGAAAAACTCTTCAAAGTTCGAAGACTGAATTGTCAAAATAAAAATTCAGGGACTGAATTGTCAAATAAAAGTGCGGAGACGGATTGAAAACTATCAAAGTTCAGGGACTATTTTGACAATCGATCCCTAACTTTGAGAATTTTTCACTCAGTCCCCGAACTTTTATTTTGACAATTCGATCCCCGAACTTTGAGGAGTTTTCAATCGGTCCCTGAACTTTGAATTGTCAAAATAAAAAGTTCGGGGACTGAAGTGAAAAATTCTTCAAAGTTTAGGGATCGAATTGTCAAAATAGAAAGTTCACGGACCGAATTGTCAAATTAAAAAGTTTTGGGACTAAATGAAAAAGCCTCATATTTTCGGGGTTGAATTGTCAAAAATTAAACGTTCAGGGACGATTGAAAAATAAAAAGTTTTAGGGACTAAATTGAAAACTCTCAAAGTTCAGGACCGACTTGTCAAAATAAAAAAGTTCGGGGACTAAATTGTCAAAATAAAAAGCTCATGGGCTGAATTGTTAAAATAAAAAGTTTGGGGACAAAATATAGAAAGTTCGGAGACTGAATTGTCAAAATGAAAAGCTCAGGGGCTGAATTGTCAAAATAAAAAGACCAAATTGACCAAATTGTCAAAATTAATTTTGACAATTCTACCCTGAAATATGAGGCGTTTTCAATTTAGTCCCCGAACTTTTTATTTTAACAATTTGGCCCAGAACTTTTGACGAATTTTCCCGAACTTTTTTATTTTTACAATTGGGTCCCCAAACTTTTTATTTTACAATTCGATCCCCGAACTTTGAGGATCGGTCCCTGAACTTTTTATTTTGACAATTCAACCCCGAAATATGAGGCATTTTCAATGTAGTCCCGAACTTTTTTATTTTTGTCCCCCAACTTTTTTATTTAACAATTCAGCCCATGAGCTTTATTTTGACAATTCAGTCCCCGAATGACAATTCGGTCCCGAACTTTAAAGAATTTTCACTTCAGTCCCGAACTTTTTTATTTGACAATTCGGTCCTGAACTTGAAGAATTTTCACTCAGTCACGAATTTTTTTATTTGAAATTCGGTCCCTAAACTTTGAGGAGTTTTCAATTTAGTCACGAACTTTTATTTTACAATGTTCCAACCAACTTTGCGGAGTTTTCAATTCAGTCCTTAAACTGTTTATTTTTGACATTCAACCCAGAAATATGAGGGTTTCAATTAGTCAAAACTTTTTTATTTTGACAATTCGGTCCCCAAACTTTTAATTTGACAATCAACCCCGAAATATGAGGCGTTTTCAATTAGTCCCAACCTTTCATAATTGCATTCGCCAATAAATTTTTTTATTAAAAATCAACGTCCCCGAATTTTAATTGGCCAATTTCGGGATCCCCGAACTTTAGATGAAGAGTTTTCAATTCAAGTCCCTGAACGTTTTATTTTGACAATGCGGTCTTCAAACTTTTTATTTTTCAATTCAGTCCCCAAAATTTGAGGGAGTTTCAAGTCAGTCCCGGAATTTTTTATTGATAAATTCCTAAATTTTGTTTCAATTCGTTCCCCGACATTTTTAATTTTAACAATTCATTCTTCGAACTTTGAGGATTTTTCAATTCAGTCCCTGAACTTTTTATTTTGACAATTCAGTCCCTAAACTTTGAGGAGTTTTCACTTTAGTCCCCGGACTTTTTATTTTGACAGTTCGGTCCCCAAATTTTTGATTTTGACATTCGATCCCCGAACATTGAGGAGTTTCCAATCCAGTGTCCCCTAATTTTTAATTTTGACAATTCGGTCCCTAAACTTTTTTACTTTTTCAATTTATCCCCGAATTTTTTATTATGACAATTCAGCCCCCAAACTATGAGAAGTTTTCCATTTAAATTCGACCCCCGAACTTTTTATTTTGCACGAAAATTGATTTTCTTTTCCTCAATTACTGGTTGTTTGATGTTAAAATGGATATAATGGACTATCTAGGGAAGGAAAGTGGATGGACAGTTATAAAATTTGAGCATGAATGGTTAAAATGGTTGGAATTATAGGGCATTAGGGTTCGGTAAATTTGGTAAGATTAGTTGGGTTTTTTTAATGGGTCCGAGAGATAACCATCGAGCCATCCTCTCTGATAAAATCTATCGTGTTTTTTGCTTTCTATGTTCGAGGACGGCCTAATTCTGCAGTATACTTGTTGAAATTGCACTAACCCTTCAGATCTTGAACCATATTGTACAAGTTCCTGTTCTCTTGAACTAACCTGTGATAAACCAAGGGCTGCAGTAGACAGCTCCTGAACCTGTGTAACACCCGGCGTTTTTGCCAAGTGATCATTTAAGCGGGATTAATTGTATATTAATACAATGAATATTTTCTTTTAATTCGTTTGGACGTTTAATTGGAAAACCAAACTAAGTGTAATCAAAACAAACCAATTTGGTTAAAAACCAATGGAAGGGCAAAGTAGGTAAGCAATTAAGGTGGTTGGGAGAAAACCAATGGTTGAGTGACATCTGACGACTTGATGAAGAAGCTAAGTTCTTCCTCCTACGTGAAACTCTCACTTCTCATCTGTTTCTTCCTACTACTCCCTATTCTTTCTGGAGATTGTGACAAAATATCAACACTTTGCTTTCCCGATTTTCCTTTATGTTTCTCCGCTAAGGTAAACATCCTCTAATGCTAACACATTTGGACAAGCAAAAGTATGCGTTTTGCTGAAGTTTGTAGGTTAAGGTATTTGGGAGAAAACTCTCGGGGTTTGTATGGAACACATTGTTGTTTTCTACAAGTCTGAATGGAGTTTACTGCATAATCTTCCAAGTATTGTTAGCATTTTGCAACTTTTTTAATTTCTCTACATCGCAGCAACAGATCCGAGCGTTCCAGGGACTTTCGAACATTCTACATTGCAGCTTGTCAGAGGTACTAGGTTATACTGTTGTCGGGTTGTTTTGGGTAGAAACGTTATAGTTTATGTTCTGAGTTGTCTGTGTTCTCTGCTTCACATTATGTTCTGTTATTTCTGTCGTCTGCTATTGTAAGTTCAGACACTGAGAATGTTCATGCATACACGTTTTCATTGAAAGCTCATGCAAAATCGATTTCTGTTTTCTGTTCTGTTATGTATTACTGTTGTGCCTGATAGTGCACCTACTGTCTGCCAGTTCCCCTATAAGTTCCCCTATAAGCCCCACTTACACCCCTCTGCCACTGAAACGTAATGTTCTGTTTTGTCACTGTATTTCTGAAAGTTCATGCATAGCATTTTGCATCACTGCATATCTATTATGTTCTTACTGAGTTTTAGACTCATAGGTGAACTCCCTGATGTAGGTACTGAACCCGTGAATGAGGACCTTGTGCCTCAAGATGATGATCTGATGTAGTTGGCGGGACGAGCTCATGGGGTGTGTTTGTGGCAGCTAGACATAAATTTGTCCAGAGAAAGAAAGATTTTGAAGTTCTGTATTTATGTTTTAAAAACTTCTGTTATAATAAATTCTGAAAATCCATGTTAAGTTCTGTATGCTTTGAGATTTTAAAACAATGTAGGGATTCTGTGTTGATGTATTTAAACCTCTGTATTTGACAGAGTATCCATATATTTTAAATATTCTGAAATATTCTGGAACTGCTTGAGTTCTCCCTTTTCAGTTATGCATGGATGGTCTGACTTCTAGCGCTATCCATGCGTCTGTTTTCC
The DNA here is from genome assembly GCA_022432975.1 of Begonia masoniana. Taxonomy (NCBI): domain Eukaryota; kingdom Viridiplantae; phylum Streptophyta; class Magnoliopsida; order Cucurbitales; family Begoniaceae; genus Begonia; species Begonia masoniana. The sequence goes on from CM039515.1 coordinate 14,610,112, forward strand.
TCGAAATCTGTCATTTGTAAAACTGTTTTTATAACTTTGTTTGAATCGTGTATTGAAAGTCTACAATTTTCTGACGTCTGTTGTGCTGTATTTGACAGTGAACTATGTTTCTGAAGTATTCTGAAATGGTTTGGAATACTTTCTGTTAATCTAGGTAGGATGGTTTCTGGTTTTTGAGCTATCTATGCAGTGTGATTAGTCTTAAGTTTTTGTTATGTCTTCTGTTGGCTCGCTAACATGTTTTGAAATGGTTTAAGTATTCTGTTTTCATGTTCTCTTCTCTGTCTGTATGTTTCCCCTGTCAAAAAAGTTGTAAATTTTTGCCTTAACCTCCTCTTGCTCTTCCGATTTTATTACCCCTAAATAAGACCCGCTCCCGCTAATTTTTAACTGCCTTTAGATTCATGTTTTTGTTCCCCCGCTAAGCCACTCTCCTCTTTAGAAATTGTTCAGCTGCCGCTGGCCACTAAATTTAGTCTTCTTCCGCCCAGTTTTTTTAAAGTTGTCTGTCTGCATCTATCTTCCGTTGATGACGTCATCCATCTCTTCCGGCTGACGTCATCACCCCTCATCCGGTCCCGTCTGAGGCCGTACTTCCGACTATAGACGTCATCCATCTTCTGGCTGACTCATCACCATCTAACTACCCGATTTCGGCTTATTGGCCTGTATCTTCACTTGACCGTCATTCCATCTTTCCGGTTGACGTCATCCTCTTCCCGGCTGACTTCATCTATTTTGTCTTAATTATAATCACCGGTGAACCTCAATTCTGTTTGTAGTTCACATCCACCGGTTATCGCTGTTCATCTTTTGTCGTATCTGCATCTTCCGGTTGACGTCATCAATCTTCCGGCTGACGTCACCACCTCTTCCGCCCCGGTTATCTACTTTTTATTTTCATTCCTTCCTGCTTTCCTTCTGTTATCCGGTGCTTTCTGTTTTCCTTCAGTCATTTATTCTATCTTCTGACTTTAACTGTTTTCTTTCCCGTTATGGTTTCTACTCCAGAGAACTCTCTCTCTCTCTGTAAATGTTTTAAAAGAATAATGTTCAAAAAAAAAAGAGAGAGAGAGTACATGCTTTCTGTAACACCCGGAAAATTTTGACTACGTGTTTAGACCTAAGTTAGTGAGGTATGAGAGTGCTTTGTGAGGGGTTTAGAAGGGATAGGTTGAGAAGAGAAAATGAAGTGGTTTGACAATTCAAACCAAAGGGTTTGAAAAGTCAAACAACCAATAGGATTATTTTAAGCATTAATGGTATGAAAAAATGATGAAATAAAATAATGGAAAGGAGAGATTAAAGTGGTGCTTCGATGAGTGATTCACGTTGGAAAACTTTAGACCAAAGAAAAGTGGTTAGTTTTTGTAATTAAGAAGAATGTTGTGGAAAAATTCAAAAGAGAGAAAAATGGAGAATTTAAGGGTTTGGTTTCCTTCTTTTCCTTCCATCTTCTCTCCACGATTTTCGTCCAAGCTTGGCGTCCTCCATAGCTGCTTCTTGCCCTTCTTTTCTTCAATTTTCCAAGGTGCTTTCAAGGTAAAATCATGTGGGTTTTCAATTGCATACATTAAGGGTTGATTTGTTGAGGTTTTTAGGGTGTTTGGTGAGAGTTTGCATAGGGTTTGGAAACCCTAATTGGTGAAGTCGAAAAATTGAGTTTAGATGTTATATTTCCTTCCTATTTTGGTAGTTTTAGTTGTTGAATGGAGTGATTTAGGTTGTTAGAGGGAATTAGATGGAAGATTGAAAGAGTGTTATACAAAATAGGTTGAAGAACACCATATACCCGATTCTGTCTTGGGAATTTCGGGCTGACCAAAGTGTTGTTTGGTTGAATTGAGTGCTTAAATGGATAGTAGACGTGTAAGAGGTTTCCGTAATGGGGTGGCACGTCGAAATCCGTTGAAAAAAACGAGAGAGTTACGACCGTTTGAAGTTGGACGGTCAATTTTGGTGTAAAAATCGGGTTTGGAGTTAAGTTTGTGAGTTTAGGAGGAAAGGTGTGCTTAGTTAATTAGAAAATCCTTATAATTTATTTAGGTTGTTACTAAGTGAATTTCTGTATTGGTTAGGTGATCGAACGTTTGATTTTGTTGGACGGTGTGACAAGGAAGTATCGAGCAGCCACCAGGTAAGTAGTGGAGTGCGTGTTTGTTGCCTTCGAGCCTACACCATAGAACGGTAGGGATTGTTTGATTGTTGCTATGTTTGCTTTGTGTCATGCATCGTGTGTCACGCATCATGGTTTTCTAAACTACGAAATTACGTTTTTGCATTCTTGAGGCGGTGAGAAGAAATGAAAGATAAGAAAAGATTTGCAACGTGGTCGTGAGTATGAATTTCTCGACCTATTCGTGCTTGAAGTGCACAATGGGGTTGGTGCTTGAAGTGCACCCGTGCTTGAAGTGCACGGAGGATTCTACGATCGATTGGGGGATTCTAATGTACGTAATGAGTCGTGAGTATGAATTCCTCGACCTATTCGTGCTTGAAGTGCACAATGGGGTTGGTGCTTGAAGTGCACCCGTGCTTGAAGTGCACGGAGGATTCTACGATCGATTGGAGGAGATTCGGTTGGCCGTCTTGGACTGTGTTGGGACGTGTGCCTCCGGTCTAGCTCCGTGGGTCAAGGTGTGGCCGGTCCTGGACTGTGTGGGGGGGGGCGTTGGCCTACTTGATTCACACGGAAGTGAAAGATAAAATGCAATTGCACTAAAAAAAGCAAACTGAGTGTTGTAGAAAACTGGCATGTTAGATTGATCGAGCATTTGCGTGTCGTTGTGCAGTTCCCTACTTGCTAAGCGTTTGCTTACGCGTTTTTGTGTGTTCTGTGGTGTAGGTAGACGGAGAGTTTTTATACACAGTGAGGTTGATGGAGACAGCTCAGGGATTGGCCCATCGGAGGAGACGAGTCCCGCCGGGCGGTCATTGTTCGGGCGTCTGGACCCCTGTTACGTATACGGTGGTACTGTGGGCGGTGAACAGTTTGATAGATGGTTGTTGTAGTGTTTGTAATGTTTTGAATGTTGGGATAAGAATAACCAGGGTGAACGGGTTGTTATACTGTTTTAAAAGTACCGTTGTTACGGTTTCGATTAAATGATTTATTTTGGTTTCGTTTTGTTGAAACTATTTTGTAATGGTTTAGCGTTTGGGGATTGAAAATGGTAATAATTTTTGGGTTAAATATTTTCAGGTTTTGGTATTTAAGTTTTAGTAGGAGGGGCGTTATATTGCCCTTTTGGTTTTAATAAACTATTTAAACGTCGGGTTCGGGTGTTCGCTCTTTTTTTAATTAATAAATCATTTGAAGTAGTAGTCGGTTTTCTATAAAATTTACGGGATTTGAAGTTTGTTTTTCGGGAGTATGTGGTTTAAAAATTTCATGGTTTTTGGAGAAGTTTAGCTTAAGTGAAAAGTGGAAAAAAACAAATTGTGCTGCAGAGGGTCGACATGTACTTTCATCCTGATTCTTAAAGTGTCCCGAACACCAAAGACCAGGTGTCGACACTAACTGTTCACAGAGTGCAAAAGTGTCGACACAAAATACAAGGGGTCGACACCTTTTGCAAAGAAAAGGGACCAGAGAGCAAAACTGTTTTAAAAGTGTTGACACCCTAACTGTTCATAGTGTCACACTTACTAGCTATTACTGTTTCAGTGGCATAACTTCATTTTTAACAAATTTTGACGCTTATTTCAACCAGTTTACCCGCTTTTTTCTTCCGACATATTTTAAACATATTTTTGGCAAAACGTTTTCAACAATTTGAGGGTTCGAAAACCCGAACATCGAGGCACGGGAATTTTAACAAAACCGAGCCGAATTTTTTATTAATTACTTTTTAAAATAAAAAAAATTCAAACGCTCGTTTAAAAAATTCGAGAGTTGTTTTTGCAAAGTGACGGCAAGCCGGGCCCTGGGCGGGTTTAGGGCTTCACTTTCTGTCCATCCGATCCTTCCTGTTTTCTGTTAAAGTTTTCAAGGTTTAAGTTGTTTTTTCATAAGTTGTCCAAGCCATTGTTTTGATGCTTTTTCGCCTTCCCAGTTTCTTTAAAAAAATAAGTAATTCCGTCTATCTGTGTTCGTCCCCTCCTTCATCAAAAAAAATAGTCACCGTTTTCTTTTAACCAACGCAAAAACCGGTCCCGGTGATGGT
>CM039515.1:14614377-14809497 GCA_022432975.1 Begonia masoniana
AAAAAAAAAAACCGTACTTTCTAATAGGGGTGGGACAGAACGGCACGACGGCAACCAAACCAGACCGGCCGTCGGGCCGGTGTTCTCGACGGTTCTACTGCCCATGGAAACCGGGTTCGGTCCGTTTCCGGTTATGGATTGATGAACCGGGAACCGCGGTCGGTCCCGGTTTCCTCGTACCAGAACATGGGATTTCCATGAGAGAAACCGACCCAGTGGTCGGCCGGTGGGTATCCAAACCATGGGTCGGATAACTTAAAAGAATGTAAAAAAAAAAACTAAAAACCACTTTCCTTCCCGCAGCCAGACTCAGAAGCCCTAGCTCTCAATGCCTCTGCTAGCGCCGCCTCTGTACACTCGAGTTTTTTCGGGTTTTCCGCTTCCAAGGCCTTTCGTAAATAAGTAACTTAGGTCCGTTTTGCGAGCGGATAGTTTTATAGGAACCTAGAACTTAGGGGATTGTAGAAGAATAAGTGAAATTTTAGAGTCCAAAATCGAACGAGTATGCTAGAGTTCGTTTTAGCCTTTTAGTTTGTTAATTCGTAAAATAGCAAATAAGTCCGTTTGTGAACGGTGAGTTTGTTAGAACCTACGATTAAATTGGAATATTTGGAGAAATAAGGAAATTACAGAGAAACCGAATCGTAGGACTACTGAAGAATGAAGATAGAATTGTGGATGGGCATGATTTAAGTAATTGATAAGTAAAAGAAAAATTATAATTTTTATACAAAAGTTGGAATGCCGTTCACGATGAAGCCATTCACCCGACGCCAAGCGAAGCCCGAACGCCGATAGAGAGGGAGCCGCGCCACCCCCGACGGCGACCACGGCTCCGACCAATGTGTCAGACGAGCGGAACTCTGGCGAGCTGAACCAGAGCCGGTTCGGCCTTATCCGCGCCAGACCCGACAAAAACAGGGTTGAGTTTCATCCCTATTTTCGTTTTCTGTTCAGGGCCGACAGTGGAAAGCTCGATTGCGCTCCGTCCACCGGCCCTTTTTGGTTTCTTTCAAGCGTCAATGGCCGAGCTCGGTGCGGGCATGGATGCCGAGCAATGAGGAGCTCGGATTGGGAAAAAATGAGGGCTAGGTTTTTTGTGAGCTCGGGTTTTCGTGTGGGATTCCGGGTTTTCTTGTTAGATTATGTTAATTGGATGTTGGAGGCGAGATTATGAGGAATGAGAGAGTTTTGATAAAAAAATTGAAAAAGTGAAATTTTGGGAAAAAGGAGCGTCGGGTTTTGCCCTCTTTTTGACCTAGTTCCGGTTATGTGTTTTAAATCTCTTGACAGATTAAAATAGGTTATTGCGGATGTACGTGGCCGCTGCTGGAATCGTCGCGATTTCCGATAACCGACGCACAAGTTACGCGCGTTTGATGTTTCGGGTCGGTTTTTTACCAAAAAAAATTACGTGGCCGTTTAATTAGGTGTTAGTTAGAAATCGATGGTATTCGCTTTTAGGCTTATTTAGGTGATTACACTTGTCGTTATTTTGGAAGATTAAATGGAATTGATGATTATTGGGGATTTAGGGTAAAGTTTGGAGATTAGAGATTATTGGAAAAAAACTATTAAGGAGGTTAAGTAAATGTTGAGCACCCACGTGCTCGATGAAATGCCGAAGGGGAAATGAAAGTTTTAGAGAAGTTGCTTTAGCTAGGAGCTAGTTTTTAAGTTTGAGATTCGTTTATTTAGGTTCGAGTAAATGTCTTTTATTTATGAACTGCCTTAGGTGGAGACGGCTTTGTGGATGGGCTCGGTGCTCGGACGCCATGTAAGTGGATGTTAGGGCTCGGGCCCTACATCGTGGTCAACGTTAGGTTTTCTGGTTGGATGATGATTTTCTGATCGTGGGGATTAATGATTCGGGTAGCTTAGAATGTTAGTTGTTTGTGAAGTTCGTTAGAATGATATTGTCCATGTACGTAGTTGAATTGTTGATGATATGTCGTACATAGATTTTCATGCATCATGTTTTAAAGAAAGTACGAAAATGTTTTAGCATATGATTTCACGATTTAAACGTAGAAACGACAACGATGTAAAAGAAAATGTATAGTGTCTGAGGGAAGTGGTTCACCCTTCAGATGTAAAGTGTGGAACGTCCAGAAATGTATGATATCTGAGGGAAGTGGTTCACCCTTCAGATAAAGATTATATGTGGAACGTCTATAGATGGAGAAACTAATCCGCCCTCCATTGGTAGAGGATTACATGTATGTATGATGAAACGAAATGAAATGAATATGTATGATGAAACGAATGAAATGAATATGAACGATGAAACGAAACAAAATGATTATGTACGATGAACGTAGAAACTGCATATGTTAAGTAAAATGTTTTAAATTCATATAGTGCATTCCCTACTAAGCATTAGGCTTACTGTTTATGTTGCATGATGTAGTGACAGGTGTGAACTCGATGACAAAGAATAGGTGGGTCGACGGATGGTGCTCGTGGCGACGGAGTGTGTTTTGCCTTGGCTTGACGATCCGATGGTGTGCCCCGAACTGTTTTTGGTGGCAAATGATGTGAGTTAGTTTTGTTGGTTAGTAGGTCTACGTGTAGGTTTTGTTTGTGAAAGTATGAAAATGTTTAAGTATATGAATTAGATGTTTGATAGAAAAATGTATGAAACGTCGAGTGTTGAGTATATGTAGTGGAAGTAGAACGTTAGAATGTGGAGTCTTAATTTTAGAATATACTGGAACTGTTTGGTTGTTTTTTTGGTTTATTTTAAACAGGTAAGGATATGCTCGATTTGTTAGAGCGAATCCACGCAGTTGTTTTCTTGAGTCTTTCGAATTATAGGTATATTAGTGTTGTGTTTTGATGATCGATGACGAAGTGATTTTAAGGGATTTCAACAATCCGAGACTTCGATTTAATGATTTAGAAGTCGAAAACGTTATGAGTGAAATAAAAAGAAAAACTACGTGGTTATGAGAGTTCAAAGTTAAGGTTACGTAGGTTGTTTGTTTAGAAATTTATGGGAAGTGTTTTAAAAAAAAAAAAGAAATAGATTAAATGATTACGTCACGGCAAGTCCGGAGCGGCCCTGATCGGGTTGGGGTCGTCACAGTTATGGTATCAGAGAGACGGAGTTTTAAAAGCGAGTTCTGTGATATGCCTGCCAAAAACACACCGCCGCACGAGGGACTCTCCATCGACTGTAAGTATTTAAGTTTAAGTTTGATTCATAGATGTTTATATTATTTTGTCTTGTATTGTATTGTGTCTAGGAACAAGAAAATTGCCGAAAGCACCTAGACAACTTGAGGAGAATCTCATTAGCCAGCTTATAGACATAGTGCACCGACAATCAGAACAGATAGAGATTTTACTCAACCGAGATGGGAATAGTAGTGGACAAGATAGTGTTTCATGGAACCGAGGGAGAGAACCAAACTAGGCAATTTCAACCTCCAAACGTTGAGGGATAGTTATGGATCGATCTAGGTTGAGGGGTCCCTTGATGATTTTTCCGTCCGCCCCCAGTCGGAAAGACACCACCAGCGAGGGGCACTAAGAGGCAACGATGTCTCGATTGTGCAGGATCGAGCAAACGACCCCGAGGAGCTCGTGCCAGCTCCTTTGTGCCTACCTGTCGACGTGTCATTTCGGGGAATGTAATTGTATTCGTCGCGACCGAGTGTTTTACGCGTCCGCACCCCCCCGATATAGAAGGGGTCAAGGTTGGCCTGAAAAAAAAGCCAGGGATTGTCCTAGGCAGAGCAGAAGCTACCGAGGGGTCCCTCAAGGACAATTGCTATAACCGAAGATAAGGAAGCTGCTAACCAAGTGTAGGTTACAGGGATGATTTTATTCGGTAATCTATAGAATGAAGAACATTAAAATAGGGGGGAAGGGGGTAATGTAGCGTAAGAACTTAATAATCAGATGTGTAAAATAGATAGAAGTAAAAAAAAACAAAGGGATGAAAATATCAGGGGGAGAGTTATAGGTGAACAGGATAAAAATGATGATTAGATTAAATGCAGACGCGTAAACCTTGGAGGAGAAAATAGTATGCATTAGATAGGTAACCTACCTTGATACCACTAGACATCTAAGTGAATAAGAGGGAGTAGAGAAACTCGTGTATCGTGGACTCGAGCTAGTTGGAGTTATTAGATGAAGACGTTTTCGAGAGTTTACTTAAGTAAACTCGAGAGAGTAAGGGGACGTGTTGCTTACTTTTACAAACGACAGTGCCGATTGATCGATACGAAGTCTAGGATATATGTAACGCCCCGAATATCTGAACCCGGGTTCGTACTCATTACATTGACCATGACTACAAGGATATTTTCGGATAATAAAATTTTACAACTTCATTCGGAAGTCAAAAATTTGACATTTTCTATCCATCAAAACATTTGAAAAAACTTTTCAGCGGAAAAATCATTTAAACAACTATGAGTTAGACGACTGTAGATATAATGTTGGGCGTGATTAAGGAAGTGTTGAAGTATCTGCCGACGACAAGTTGGTCACCGAAAGAAGAAGAAATAGAAAACGAAGAAGACTCATCAGTGACAAAACGACAAATCACCTATTTGTTTCGGTCAAGTTAAACACAAAATAACCTTATTTCCTCATTCCGATGACGTCAGCCGGAAGACAATACTTCTTTCGATGACGCAAGGAAGACATACTCACCCGACCTTCCCGTACACTTCTCTCTGCCGATGACGCAGCGGAAGACAAATGCTTCCTCTTCCGATGACGTAGCCGGGACGACTATTACTCACGACTTCCATTACACTTCTTTGCCGATGACGTCGCGGAAGACCAAATGCTTTACTATCGAGAGCAGCCGGAAAGACCAAAAAATGAGAACTCATCGACGCCGAGGACCCTTCCCTCTCGAAGACATCAACAACATTCCTTTCAACAGAAAACGCAATAAACCTTACCCTATCCACGGATACAAATTATTCAGTTCCACCAATGGACTAAACAAAGGTCTATAACCCAGCAGAAAGATGCGACTATCTACAGACTTAACAACATTTACAAAAATCCATTATAACACTCCAGTCATTGTATGGATCAAAACGTAAGAACATGAAAATCAGAAATTCTCGAAAACGAAGTCAAGAGTGTTTAATCTCCTTTCCTAAAAACTCCATATACTCAATTTAAATCATTATCCACTAAGCCTTAAATTTGTAAACAACATGCTAAACCGCCCCATCAGTACCTGTCGAGGCCTGAATGCACTCCTCCAACGTCTCCATATTCTCAAACATGAGCAGGGAGACACAACCTGCTAAAACACTTATTCCCTACATCACAAAATATCGATTAGCCTAATGCTAAGTAAGTAAAGCAAGTAGATGAATGAAATAAAAATGTGAGCTTAAACTTCCTAAATATGCAGTTTCTATTTTCTCTCTCAGTGGCATACATATTCGTTCCTATCATGATCAGTCCAATGGTTCCCTTGGGAGAGGGGTCAATTTCTCCCAATGTCTAATCCTCTACTAAAATTAAGGGGCGGATGAATTCCCTTAACAGCTGATCTGATCCCATGGTCCCTTGGGACGTGGGATCAATTCTCCAAGGGTCTAAATCCCTTCATAAGTTAGGGGTGGAATTAGTTCCCTTAATAGTGTGTCTGCGAAACAGTCATACCTTACCATTCCTTACCATGAAATTCATTTTCGGAACTTTATAACAAAAAAACAGATGCATGGACAATAGAAATATTCAAGGCATACATACCTTAACTGTTTTTGTGATGTAGGCCGAAGGCACGAAGCAATACTTTACTTACCTGGATTCCTTGAAAATGCTCGGGTTTTAAGGAGCTACTTAGGGGGTTTGTTCACCTATATCATAACAGAACGTTAGAATGTGGAAGTCTTAATTTTAGAATATACTGGAACTGTTTGGTTGTTTTTTTTGGTTATTTTAAAACAGGTAAGGATATGCTCGATTTTTAGAGCGATCCACGCAGTTTGTTTTCTTGAGTCTTTCGAAATTATAGGTAATATTAGTGTTGTGTTTTGATGATCGATGAACGAGTGATTTTAAGGGATTTCAACAATCCGAGACTTCGATTTAATGATTTAGAAGTCGAAACGTTATGAGTGAAATAAAAAGAAAAACTTACGTGGTTATGAGAGTTCAAAGTTAAGGTTACGTTATGGTTAGTTTGTTTAAGAAATTTATGGGAAGTGTTTTAAAAAAAAAAAAGAAATAGATTAAATGATTACGTCACGGCAAGTCCGTAGCGGCCCTGATCGGGTTGGGGTCGTCACAGTTATGGTATCAGAGAGACGGAGTTTTAAAAGCGAGTTCTGTGATATGCCTGCCAAAAACACACCGCCGCACGAGGACTCTCCATCGACTGTAAGTATTTAAGTTTAAGTTTGATTCATAGATGTTTATATTATTTTGTCTTGTATTTGTATTGTGTCTAGGAACAAGAAAATGCCGAAAGCACCTAGACAACTTGAGGAGAATCTCATTAGCCAGCTTATAGACATAGTGCACCGACAATCAGAACAGATAGAGATTTTACTCAACCGAGATGGGAATAGTAGTGGACAAGATAGTGTTTCATGGAACCGAGGGAGAGAACAAACTAGGCAATTTCAACCTCCAACGTTTGGTGGATATGTTATGGATCCGATCTAGGTTGAGGGGTCCCTTGATGATTTTCCGTCGCCCCCAGTCGATGAAAGACCACCACCAGCGAGGGACACTAAGAGGCCCAACGATTCCTCGATTGTGCAGGATAAGAGCAAACGACCCCGAGGAGCTCGTCAAGCTCCTTTGTGCCCTACATGTCGGAAGTGTCATTTCGGGGAATGTAAATTGTATTCGGACCGATGTTTTAGGTGCGATAGAAGGGGTCACAGAGCCAGGGATTGTCTAGGGCAGAGCAAGAAGCTACCGAGTGGTCCCTCAAGGACAATTGCTATAACCGAAGATAAGGAAGCTGCTCAACCAAGTGTGGTTCCAGGTATGATTTTATTTCGGTAATCTATAGAATGAAGAACATTAAAATAGAGGTGTAATTTAGAGTAAGAACTTAATAATAAGATGTGTAAAATAGATAGAAGTAAACAAAGGGATGGAAAATATCAGGTGGGAGAGTTACTAGGTGAACAGGATAAAAATGATGATAGATTAAATGCAAGACGACGTAAACTTTGGAGAGAAATAGTTATGCATTAAGATAGGTAACCTGACCTTGATACCACTAGTACATCTAAGTGAATAAGAGGACGTAGTAGAAACTCGTGTATCTTGGACTCGAGCTAAGTTGGAGTTATTTAGATGAAGACGTTTTCGAGAGTTTAACTTAAGTAAACTATCGAGAGAGTAAGGGACGTGTTGCTTACTTTTACAAAGACAGTGCGATTGATCGATACGAAGTCTAGGATATATGTAACGCCCCGAATTATCTGAACCCGGGTCGCTACTCATTACTTGACCATGACTAAGGAATTTTCGGATAAATTTTAAAACTTCATTCGACAGTCAAAATTTGACATTTTCTATACATTCAAAACATTTGAAAACTTTGCAGCGGAAAATCATTTAAACAACTATGAAGTTAGACGAACTGTAGAATATACTGTTGGGGTGATTAACGGAAGTGTTGAAGTCATCTGCCGACGACAAGGTCAACGAAAGAAGCAGAAATAGAAAACCGAAGACTTCATCAGTGACAAAAACGACAAATCACCTATTTTGTTTTCCGGTCAGTAAACGACAAAATACCTATTCCTCTTCCGATGACGTCAGCCGGAAGACAATTACTTTCCTCTTCCGATGACGTCAGCCGGAAGACATACTCACCCGACTTCCCTTACACTTCTTCTGCCGATGACGTCAGCCGGAAGACAAATGCTTTCCTCTTCCGATGACGTCAGCCGGAAGACATACTCACCCGACTTCCATTACACTTCTTCTGCCGATGACGTCAGCCGGAAGACAAATGCTTTACTCTTCCGATGACGTCAGCCGGAAGACAAACATGAGACATCTACCGGTAGAATTCCCTCTTCCGATAGACATCAACACAATTCCTTTCAACAGAACGCAATAAACCTCTACACATATCCACTGATACAAAATTATTCAGTTCCCACCAATGGACTAAACAACCTGTCTATAACCCGAGAAAGATTCGACTATCTAACAGACTTAAAACATTTTACCAAAATCCATTCATAACACTCCAAGTCATTGTATTGATCAAAATCAGTAAGAACATGAAAATCAGAAATTCTCGAAAACGAAGTCAAGCAGCTGTAATCTCCTTTACTAAAAACTCCATATACTCAATTTAAATCATATCCACTAAGCCTCTACATTTGTAAACAACATGCTAAACCGCCCCATCAGTTACCATGTCGAGGCCTGAATGCACTCCTCCACGTCCACTATTCCTCAACATGATCAGGAGGACACACCTGCTAACACTTCTTCACCTACATCACAAAACTCATCTATTAGCCTAATGCTAAGTAAGTAAAGCAGTATATGAATGAAATAAAATGCTGAGCTTAAACTCCTAAATATGCAGTTTCTATTTTCTCCTCTCAGTGGCATACATATTCGTTCATATCATGATCAGATCCCATGGTTCCCTTGGGAGTGGGATCAATTCTCCCAATGTCTACATCCTCATACTCAATTAAGGGGCGGATGAATTCCCTTAACAGCTGATCTGATCCCATGGTTCCCTTGGGAGTGGGATCAATTCTCCCAATGTCTAAATCCCTTCATAAGTTAAGGGGTGGATTAGTTCCCTTAATAGTTTGTCTGTCGCATACAGTTCATACCTTACCATTCCTTACATGAAATTCATTTTCGTAACTTTTAACAAAAACATGATGCATGGACAATAGAAATATTCAAGCATACATAAACCTACTGTTTTGTGATGTAGGCCCGAAGGCACAAGCAATACTTTACTTACCTGGATTCCTTGCAAATGCTCGGTTAAGAGCTACTTCGGGGGTTTGTTCACCTATATTCATAAACAGAACGTTAAACCTCAATCTAAGCTATTCAGAAATCTAAGGAGTGGGTTGGGCATTTCTATTTATCTAACATTCCCGATTCTGCTCTAATCCTCAAGCAGAATCTCTCACTCGTAACATTAACAAAATGCATACGTTGGGATCCTTAAGCTACCTAGGTACTAAAATCAGCAATTAATCGAATCAAAACTCACCTGGGTTGGAGGAATCGGTGAGGAAATCGCCTAGAGAGCTCTGCTGGGTTGAGCTGAAAACCGAGAGTGAAATGAGTATGACGGCTATACCTCATTTACTCTTTCCTTAAATACGTTATCCATTTGCAAAATTGACAATTACCCTTATGCCCTCACTTAGTTACTCATTAACCTAATTGATTTTACCCCTAATTTCATTCTATAAAATTCACACTTAGAAGATTAATAGATTATTTTAATTCTAATAAACCGGGTGTTACAATATATAGTTAGGGTGGTTACATAGGGGTTTTAATATTGACCAATTTTAATGAAGGAAATATTGAGATCTAAGTGAGGTTGGTAAGTTAATAAATTTAGAGACCATAAAGGATCAAGGTTATACGATAGATGATACTCAAGTTATATAATTTGGACGTTCTCTAGGAGATAGGTACCATCTTAAAGGACTAAGCAACGAAGGACAAATATTGATACGTGAAAAGATTATGACCACCACTAAATAGAAAAGAAGACTTAGTAAAGTTAAGAGTGACCGATAAATAGAAGATGCGTTAGGCAATTAGATGTTGCTTAACCAAGGGACGTAGGGTTGAAGATGAGAGTTAGAAATTACTGGAAACGCCTAAAAAGTGTAACTAGTTTAACGCCTTAGATTGAAGGTCAAGTTTAGAGGGTTAGTGCACCTCGTTCAAAGTTAAAGGAATTGGTGAAATCGGTAGGAGTAAGTATCAATTATGAGAAGTGTAACAAGGATGAAAGATTTCAGATTCTCTGAGTCATAAGCGTCTGATCTGTGAGTCGAGTCTATAGCAATATAGTTAAATTAAGAACCCCCAAACATTAGGCTTATTTCCAGGATGGTTGCAGGAACATCAGTGTTCGAGGAACTAGGAGGGCAGACCTTAACGAAGAGATGTGTTAAGTTCTTGGAGATACAAGGACAAGATTTAAGAATTTTAGAAGGTTTAGATTAAGGTTGTGAGTCTACCTACAATAAGTTTGCTAACAAGAAAGTTGTTAGACAAATTCTCGTAAAGAAGACAAGTATAATGTTCAGAACCCGACTAGAAGGAATGAAAGATAGTAGGTTATCTAGTAAGTTTTAAAGAGAAAGGGGAAGAAATCCTTAAATGGTATTAAGGAGAAGATTTGGGCATTGCTCAATTTGATGAGAGGTTAGATCTGAAGTAAAACCCGAATGTGAAGTCTTGCGAATCAAGGGATTGGTGAGTTATCAAGAATTAAGAGTTTCGAAGGCTCGACCCGTATGTAATGAAGTCGAAGCCAATGATTTTGTAAATAGTTAAGGTTGAGGTAGATAAACTTAAGTGTGTGAAGAAGATTACAACTTGAGGAAGATAGAGACTATGTGGTGTAAGGCAAGATGACCCGTTAGGTAAATCTTTGAGCGTCGAACAGTGTCATAGGGATAAGTGAGAAGATTAACTAGATCAAATGGAAGATTGATATAAGAGTCAAGTAGTGGAGGTTGTGGAAATTGGAGTATATTGGATGAAAGGGGGAATGATCTGCACGAAGATTGTGCGAGTGAGCTTAGAAGAGAAGTTAGATTAGGAGGATTAGGAAAGTTTCGACAACTAAGTTTTGTCGAATTAATTATGCACCCTTTGAAGTCTTGGGTGAATGGTCTAATGAAGAAGTTTAGACTTAAGGATTGAATCGTCATTAATGATAATCGAGGTAAAAGTTGGATAAGAATAAGCGTAGTGGACATAAATACGGGGACTTAGAGGATACCCTGAATGCGTCAAGGGGTAGATTTAAACAATTAACGCCCTGTGTATAAGAATAACACTAGAGTGACTAAGGAAGGGTAGTGATTGCCCAAGGTGCGTAATTATAGAAGATGGTAGTACTAAATAGAAAAAGAGATAGTAGTGTAAAGAAGAGTTTGAAACAGAGGATTAGGATGAGAGATCTAAGTATCAGGTCCTTAGTGTTATAGAATTGAAGAAGCTTAAGGGTTTAAAGTGATTAGGTACGAATTGTTGTCACGAAATTTGAAGAGTTGGAAATCGAATGAACTTAGCTTGAGGGACAAACTAGAATTGAAGTTAAGTTAAATGAAATTTGAAAGTCTAGGCGACGAAGGGTTAAGTTGAAGTCGATGGATGTATGAGTAATTGACTTACGAAGCGCGAAGTTAGATGGATTGAAAGCTTCGGAGATATAGAAAACTTTGAAGACCCGAAGGGTGAGTAAGACCATAAGAGTGTCGTAAATGGTATTGCGAGCATGGTTAAGTAAATAATGTGAGGGTGAGTAATTAGAAGGTTAACCAAGCAATAATTTTGGGGACAAAATTCCAATTAAGGAGGGAAGGATGTAACACCCGAGTTTTTCGGGTTTCGCTCCAAGGCTATTTTCGTAAATAAGTAAATTAGATCCGTTTTGCGAGCGGATAGTTTTATTAGGACCCTAGAAATTTATGGGGATTTGTAGAAGAATAAGTGAAATTTTAGAAGTCCAAATCGAAAGAGTAATGCTAGAGTTCCCGTTTTAGCCTTTT
Organism: Begonia masoniana; assembly: GCA_022432975.1. NCBI lineage: Eukaryota > Viridiplantae > Streptophyta > Magnoliopsida > Cucurbitales > Begoniaceae > Begonia > Begonia masoniana. Next base: position 14,626,119 of record CM039515.1, read on the forward strand.
AGTTTGTTAATTCGTAAAAATAGCAAAATAAGTCCGTTTTGTGAACGGTGAGTTTTGTTAGAACTCTAAGATTAAATTGGAATATTTGGAGAAATAAGGAAATTGCAGAGAAACCGAATCGATGGACTAATTGAAGAATTAAGCATAGAATTGATGGAGGGGCATTTAAGTAATTTGATAAGTAAAAGAAAATTATAATTTTTATTTATAATTTTTATACAAAAGTTGAATGGCTTCACGATGAAGCCATTCCACCCCGACGCCAAGCGAGCCCCGACGACAAAGAGGGAGACGCGCGACCCTCCGACGGCGACCACGGCTCTGACCACCGTTCAGACGAGCGAACTCCGGCGAGCTGAACCAGAGCTCGGTTCGGCCTTCTCCGCGCCAGATCCGACCGAAAACAGGTTGAGTTTCTTCCCTGTTTTCGTTCTGTTCATGGCCGACAGTGGCAAGCTCGATTGAGCTCCGTCCACCGGCCCTTTTTGGTTGCTTTCAGCGTCAATTGGCCGAGCTCGGTGCTGGCATGGATTGCCGAGCAATGAGGAGCTCGGATTTGGGGAAAAACCGAGGGCTAGGTTTTTGGAGCTCGGGTTTTTCGTGTGGGATTCCGGGTTTTCTTATTAGATTATGTTAATTGGATGTTAGGAGGATAGATTAGTGAGGAATTGAGAGAGTTTTGATAAAAAATTGAAAAAGTGAAATTTTGGGAAAAAGGGGCAGTTCGGGTTTTGCCCTTTTTGACCTAGTTCCGGTTATTTGTTTTAAAATTCCTCTTGACAGATTAAAATAGGTTATTAGAGGAGTACGTGGCCGCTGGAATCGTTCGATTCCGATAACCGACGCAAAAGTTACGCGCGTTTGAGTTTCGGGTCGGTTTTTACCAAACCCAAATTAGTGGCCGTTTAATTAGGTTTTAGTTAGAAATCGATGGTATTATGCTTTTAGGCTTATTAGTGATTACACTTGTCGTTATTTTGGAAGATTAAATGAATTGATGATTATTGGTGGATTTAGGTTAAAGTTTTGATATTAGAGATTATTGGAAAACCATTAATGGAGGTTAAGTAAATTGTGAGCACCACGTGCTCGATGAAATGCCCGAATGGAGGAAATGAAAGTTTTAGAAGAAGTTGCTTTAGCTAGGAGCTTAGTTTAAGTTTGAGATTCGTTTATTTAGGATCGATTGTAATGTCTTTTATTTATGAAATGCCTTAGGTGGAGACAGCTTTTGGACGGTGCTCGGCTTGCTACGGACGCCAGGTAAGTGGATGTTAGGCTTCCGACCCTTAAGGCCCTACATCGTGTCAACGTTAGGTTTTTCTGTTTTGATGATGATTTTCTGATCGTGGGGATTAATGAGTCGGGTAGCTTAGAATGTTAGTTGTTTGTGAAGTTCGTTAAGAATAGTATATGTCCATGTACGTAGTGAATTGTTTGATGATATGTTTTCATGATATGTCGTACATAGATTTCTCATGCATCATGTTTTAAAAGAAAAGTACGAAAATGTTTTAGCATATGATTTCACGATTTAAACGTAGAAACGACAACGATGTAAAACGAAAATGTGTAGTGTCTGAAAGAAGTGGTTCCCCCTTCAGATGTAAAGTTGTGGAACGTCCAGAAAATGTATGATATCTGAGGGAAGTGGTTCACCCTTCAGATAAAGATTTATATGTGGAACGTCTAGAGATGGAGAAACTAATCCGCCCTCCATTGGTAGAGGATTACATGTATGTATGATGAAACGAAATGAAATGAATATGTATGATGCAACGAAATGAAATGAATATGAACGATGAAACGAAACGAAATAATTATGTACGATGAAACTGTAGAAACTGCATATGTTAAGTAAAATGTTTTAAATTCATATAGTGCATTCCCTTACTAAGCATTAGGCTTACTATTTATGTTGCATGATGTAGGTGACAGGTGTGAACTCGATGACAAAGAATAGGTGGTCGACGGATGGTGCTCGTGGCGACGGAGTGTGTTTTGGCCTTGGCTTGACGATCCGATGGTGTGCCTCGAACTGTTTTGGTGGCAAATGATATGAGTTAGTTTTGTTGGTTAGTAGGTCTACGTGTAGGTTTTGTTTGTGAAAGTATGAAAATGTTTAAGTATATGAATTAGATGTTTTGGTAGAAAAATGTATGAAAAGTCGAGTGTTGATGTATATGTAGTGGAAGTAGAACGTTTAGAATGTGGAGTCTTAATTTTAGAATATACTGGAACTGTTTGGTTGTTTTTTTTGGTTATTTTAAAACAGGTAAGGGTATACTCGATTTTTAGAGCGATCCACGCAGTTTGTTTTCTTGAGTCTTTCGAAATTATAGGTAATATTAATGTTGTGTTTTGATGATCGATGAACGAGTGATTTTAAGGGATTTCAACAATCCGAGACTTTGATTTAATGATTTAGAAGTCGAAACGTTATGAGTGAAATAAAAAGAAAAACTTACGTGGTTATGAGAGTTCAAAGTTAAGGTTACGTTATGGTTAGTTTGTTTAAGAAATTTATGGGAAGTGTTTTTTAAAAAAAAAGAAAGAAATAGATTAAATGATTACGTCACGGCAAGTCCGTGGCGGCCCTGATCGGGTTGGGGTCGTCACAGCCTCCCCTCTCGTTGCCTCTGCTCGCGCTGTCTCTGCTCGGCTCTCGCTGCCTCTGCTCGCCACGTCGCCTCCGCTCTCTCTGCTTCTGCTCGCGCTCGCATCTACTCGCTTGGTCAGAAATTTTTAAAATACAATGGTGGATTGATCTTCTCACACCGTTTTACAATCCAAGTCGAAAAGTGTCTTGTTAGCTTTGATCTTCTCACACTGTTTATTGGATTGAAAAAAAAATAGTAATTTTGGTGGGAGGAACCGGTACCGAATCGGGACTGGACAGAGATTTTAGGTCCGGTTCCAGTTCAGTACTGGTTCCTCCCGGGGCCGGTTCCAGTTCTGGGCAAAAAATCCAGAACCGTCCGGACTGGTTCTGTTCCATGCCGGAACTGGACCAGCCCATGGAACAGAACCGGCCCGGACCGTGCCCACCCCTAATTTCTAACATGCTACTATTTATTCCAAATAAAAGGATAAAAATGTTTGGGTAAATTTCAAAATGGGCTTGGACTTCAGTCAAAGATGAAAAAAAAATTCGAAGTACTTTTTTGAGCAGAAAAAAACTCAAACTATAAAAAACCTATAAAAAAAAGGTCGTATGGTCGACCGCTAACCACCCACATACTATTTTAAACTGTAGAGCGGTCGACCGCATCCCCCAGTGCGGTCGACCGTGTCTTAGTGGGGGGTGTTCACCCTCGTGGTGTGCTCATCCTCTATCCACCGTCTGTTTTCAATTTACAAATTAATTTAAAAAAAAAAATACAAAATACTATTCAATTTAATTGAAATTTTTATCACATATTCACTACATCATGGGAAGATAAGCTGAAAAGTTTCGTGATTTTCTAATACTTGTACATTATTGTAATTTAATTAATTATTTTATAAAAAAATTATAATAAATCATATCAAAGTTAGAAAATCACAAAAATTTTCAGATTATCTTTCATGACGTGGTAAATATGTGGTAAAAATTTCAATTAAATTGAATGTCATTTGATATTTTTTTAAAATTAATTTGTAAATTGAAAATAGAGGGTGAATGGAGGGTGAACACCCCCGCCGACCGCACTGGGGGATGCAGTCAACCACTCTACGTTTAAAATGGTATGCGGAGGGGTTAGCGGTTGACCATAAGAATTTTTTTTTATAGGTTTTTGATAGTTTGAGTTTTTTCTGCTCAAAAAAATACTTAAAGTCTTTTTTCATCTTTGAACAAAGTCCAAGCCGATTTTTGAAATTTACCCAAAATGTTTTTACAAAAATTTATCCTAAGGGGAACAAATCCCTCCTTCAAATATGAGTGGAAAAAATATGCTTCCGTGTAGGAGAGTGACTTTGAGTCCTTCATCCCTTGAATATTTAGTCTTTGGCCACGTCTTCCCATGCGCGCCACTTGAACAACATCTTGTTTCTACGTCGTGTTTTCGACCTCTAAGGTGTATTGTTTGGGGTTTGATTTTGACTTATAGAAAATGTTTTGATGATAAGTTTTTATTGGTATTTTAAGACTCTCGCTGGATTTGTCCTCAAATACAGAGCCTCGCTCGTCTCGTAGTCTCTTTGATGGTTGGGTGCTATTCTTGATCCTCCAAAATGAACAACATCGTTAGAAATAAAATTATGCTATGGTAACCTATAGCGTATCATCCTTCCGGGGTGGTTTAGGATTTAACCTCAAGCCTCTTTGCATTAATCCGGCCTTCCCGAGGATCAAAAGGAAAGGATATCAAATGTTGGACTTGATCGTTGATCCCTCTTAGAGTTCCTCTTTTTGGATTGAAGGGACTCTACGAACTTCACAACTATTTATAGTTATTTCCTCCGATTGGCTAAACGAGCCTAACGAGCTGAATGTAACGAACCAAACATGCATAAATATTTTTAATTTACATTAATGTAATGTATAATTTTTTAAATAAAATTAATTATTAAAATTATAATGTTAAAATATAATAATTGGTCGTTTAGTTAAAAAAATTATTTTATTAATACGTAAAACGACATATATTTAGAAAAAAAATATTTGAATTGATATAATAAAAAAATAACACAAGAATATTATTACAAATATAGGTATGACCAGCGGTAGGAAGAGGAATTTATTACCTAAGACAAGAAAAGAACATACTATGCCAACTAAAATTTAGGGGCATACCAAACAGTAAATCAAATCTCTGAGATCAAGTTCTAACCCTGCAAAGGTTGTGACCATCGCCACACCATTATTCAAGTCAGCCTGCATTTCAAATAGACAACAACGTAGAACCGCAAAATCTTCGTTGTAAGGACCACAACTGGTAAAAGGCAAGTACAAATTCTAGAATCAGCCAACTAAAAGACAAAAAGAATAACTTAATTGTATACGTTTCCCAGGAAGAATACGTAAATGCCACCAGATCCATGTACTCGATTTATCCACAGTTTGCAGAAAAGAAATCTACATTCAAGTCATTACCGTCGATGATTAACTTGTTTGCCTGAAAATAGAATTTAGTCCAAGAATGATAAACACTACCTGGGCGAATCAACAGCTAATCAATCTGTATTGCCTTCTATTTCCTTCTTTACTTGATCAAAAGATGATTATATTGAACTTGGCTCAGTTGCGATTTCTACAAGTGTTTCTAGTGCTGCAAGTAAATAAGTATCTCCTTATATTACAAGGACGTGGATTAAATTCTCAAAATGTAGCTTTAAAAGATATTCCAGCTATAAAATATCTTATGTCACCAACAATTGAAAATTGGGCTGCTCTAAGCTTAATTGGACCGCTCCTTTGGAACCTACAATGGAAGTATTGAGATTCACACAATCACAAACTGTTAATTACTCAAGTTCTATCGAGCATATAACCAATAAAACCCTCAACTACGAATGGAGCGTTGGACTAGATTGATGCATAGAACAAATTAAGTGAAAATAGTAGAGATGTCGATTACTTACACTATGCCACCAGCTTTCACTGCCTCTTTTTTTTTCCCAGAGGCTTGCTCTAGTTTACCTTAATAATAAAAGTCAAGTCAGCTATAAGTCAAGTCAGCTATTGCATGCACTTAGTATAGAAGATATATTTTTTCTTCTATCTGACATGCATCTATATCAATCTACCATACATCCTGGATAAGAGAAAAACAACTTACCTTTTTCCTCGTCAAATCTTTCTTCAATATTGACGTGGATACCAATTTTTGCAACAAAAAGTGTGGCCGTCTTGACGTGGATTCTAGTACATTAAGGAGGATTTCATCAGGAAAACGACTTCAGTAGAAGGGCAAAGTTTAACACATTATATAAACACAAACCTATGCAAAAGTGTGAAAAAGAAGATCAACGTATATGAGTGTCTACTAACCCAGAATCATCCGAGTCTGACGTGTCAAACTTCAATAAAATAAGCAAATTTCAGTTTAATGACATTGTCTCATAATTATGTGCTAATAATGTACATGAATTATTGGAATTCTAGCTAAAGAATTTTTACATAAGAAAGAAAATATTCAAGAAAACGAGAGGGAAATGGCTCATCAGACCAAAAAAAGTAGGAATTTCAAACTATAATAAAACCTTGCAAAAACCTCTAACCTCGTCAGATCAATATTACAAAGCCACGAGAACAAGCACAACTTCAAATACGAAAATTTTTAATACTGGGGTTACATAAAATATGAATTGGATATAACATTTTATGCATTAAGATAATGAATCCATCCAGGATTGATTAGAAGAAAATAACAAGTGTTTGGTAACACGGAAAATATAACAACTGTGTATATCACCAATAATACATGTATAACAGTTAAGCATATTATCATAGTATGCCTAGCACAAAACCATATTAAATTACTTTTTTTTTTATTATAAGTTCTAGAGTTTGAATAATAAACTACGATTTTAAGTTTTATCTTAACCAATATTTGTAGGACTTGTGTTTCTACAATAAATTCCTTATACCAATTCAATTTCGACCGATGTTCAAAATCATAGTGAACCTTCGTTTGTATTATTAGGTTCAGGTTGAATTGAACCGAACCAAAAAGTTCAGTATGGTCATGTTGGTCCAGTTATAATCGAATTGGTTCCGCAATCCTAGATAATCACATATTTTTTTTATAGACCAAGACCAAGTGATCAATTTTATATCCTCCGCACATGTCATAAACATTTGAAAGTCAACAACCCAACAAAAAATTAAAAAAAGACACTTGTTGAACAAGTAATTAAAGCTTTGAAACATGCCAACAGAACACAAACCTTAAATTCCTCTTTAAATAGATCATCCACTTTCCCACAAATTCACCTTCAAAATTCTATTTTTTTTCAAGATTTCAAACCAAGAAAGCAATGGGGTTTTCTTCGAGTTTAAAGTCTTTAATTTCTTTCTTCTTTGACGCTAATGATGGAAGTCGAAAGAGAAGAAGTGATTCGAGCCGGTTCCCCTCTTGACCAGAGGCAGCCATGATTGCTGCTTCCAAGTATTTTTCAAATAAAGTTCGTTTGATCTAGTTTCTGCCTTCTTCTTCAATATGTAAATAATTGTATATAGAAATTTATCGTATGATTATTGATAATGTCTAGTACATATGTTAATCTCATAAACTATAACTCTATTTCCATTCAAATAATTGTCACCATTTAATAGTAAAAATACTCAAATATTTCCATTCAATCATAACTTCTTTAAAAATTATCATTTGGATTATTATCATCATAACTTCTTTAAAAATAATCACTTGGATTATTAGCATTTACCGTCACAAACAATCGATGAAAGCTGTTTTCAAGACAAATATTGTTGTCAGATCGACAGACTTGACTTAAGAACAGGGCAAAAAGGTTCATCAAAATGGTGAAAATCTGCTTACTGAAAGTCCAAGGAAAACTTGACTTAAGAGGTTCGGAGTATTCAATTGCATTGTACCTGACATCTGGGGTGATGACATGCTCAACAAAAGTTGATAGCTTTCACGAGGTTCTAGGCATTTTCAGAATGATTTGATTTGTTAACAGTGTATAGCGTGGGTTTATGCGCTCGATTTCAAGCAAATCCGAAGGAGTCTCACCTAGTGTCGGTAAAACAAATTCTAAAATATGTTTGTGGAACAACTGATTATTGCATCTGGTATTCTTTTGATTCTAATGCAAATCTGGTGGGTTATTGTGATGCTGACTGGGCAGGAAGTTCTGATGATCGTAAAATCACTTCGGGGGGATGTTTTTATGTAGGTCACAATGTAGTGTCATGGTTCAGCAAAAAGCAGAATTCTATTTCTCTATCTACGGCCGAGGCAAAATATATAGCAGCAGGTAGCAGCGATACGCAGCTTCTTTGGATGAAACAAATGATGAAAGACTATGGTATCACACAGGGTGTCATGACCCTCTATTGTGATAATTTGAGCGCTATCAATATTTCTAAAAATCCTGTTCAGCATTCACGGACAAAGCATATTGACATACGACATCACTTTATTCGATCTTTAGTGGAGGACAAAATTATCAATTTGAAGCATATGGTGACGGAAAAATAGATTGCTGATATTTTCACCAAGGCATTGGATGGTGCTAGATTTGAAGAGTTAAGGTCTGCTTTAGACCTCTGTGTTATGTAAGTCGTTTATCGCGTTTATTTTAAAAAAAAAAAATTCGCCACGTTACTTTAGGCGTTTGTTTCTTTATTTTTTGGAGCAATCTACTGTGTTACTCACCATCTGCAGCTAGTGACCATTCTTGATATTATATTTTTCTATGGAGCAACATCGTGTGTGACATGCAAAACTTGGATATTCTTATGGAAATCAGATGATTAATTCTCAGAGAAGACTCTCCAGTATTATTTTATTGAACCTATTTCCTAACTTATGGAGGTCTGATTTATTCTTCAAAGATTCATTCCACTGATTAATGGAAACTTGATGGATTTTCGGATTTATTTTTTGAAATATTTACTAAATATCTGGGATTTTCTTTTATTACTGGGATTTGATTGGTATTTATTGGTGTTTTAACCCAAATCATAAGGAAGTTCCAGAACACTCTTTTTCTTACTTCACCGCGATCTTCAATCAGCGATTAGGGTTTTTACTCTCTGTTCTCAAAATGGTGATCATCGAAGAAGTGTTTGAAGAGCAAGATTCAGGCAATGTTCCAGCAAAATCGCCGAGTTCTGTATCGGCCATTATCGTTTACTCACCTATTTCACCGACAGTAAATCCCTGTGTTACCGAGAAAGATTCTCCAAAAATTATCGAGGCAATCCCAATAAGGCATGTAACGCCCCCGAACCCGCCCCGGCTCGGAGCGCTACTTTGCTGACCAATCCTATATTAAAACCTAATTTAAAATAATTATCATAAACCCTAAATCATAAATTAGGACTGACACAACGGAATTTCAAACTAAACTCCCGAAACTCTCTTATGTCATACCTAGCTACCTAGACTCACCAATTCCCTTACCCCTAACCTTTAAGCACCACGGCGTCCTTCCCGAAAATTTCGGCAAAGTAACGCCTAAAAATGGCACCTCCAAAATGCTAGGTACCTGCAAACGAATAAATTTCCAACCAGATCCAGAATACTCTTACTTAACTAACCAGCAATCAACATACGAAATCTCCAAATAGCAATAAAGATGGAAACTATAATACTAACATCCCTAAGTGAAGAAAATCCGCAATATAGGGCGACACATCACCCTTAACTATGACTATATACAATAAACCCACATAGCTATACAAGAACTCTCAAAACAACATCAGCCAAAAAGGTAACTCTACAAACCATCAAAATAAATGTAAATTATACACGACCCAAAATACTGTTCCACCCACATCTTTCCGAAGACCATGGTCGAGGGGCCCCGACAACTGTCCGCACCGGCATACTCCGTGTGTCTCCGACTGCTCCCAAGTCCTGGCTCACTCGCTTAGCTCACTTGTAACCGCGTCGTTACCTACACCATAGAACACAAAACATAAGCCTAATGCTTAGCAAGTAGGGAATACAAATGCGACAACACACAATGCAATCAACCTAACACATGCAGTTTCTAACACTCAGTTGTGCTTATTTGTTGTTCGTTGCTTTACTCTTTCATATATTAGCCAGTCATCCTTCATAGAGGTCCCCTAGGGGTGCTACACAACAGCACCTCAGCCCGACAAGGCACACTATTCGGGATTTCGTGTTTTAGCCGGTCATCTCTCATAGAGTTCCCCTCAGGGTGCTACACACCAGCACCTCAGCCCGACAAGGCACACTATTCGAGATGCATCATCCTTCATAGAGATCCCCTCGGGGTGCTACTGTAACACCCACGAATTTAGATTTATTTAAATTATGGATCTTAGGATTATCTAAATTAGATTTATGTTCGGGTATTCTAATTGGAGAAATTAAGCCGGGTACGGGGTGATGGTCAATTGACGAAAGTTTATAATTTAAGAACGAGATTTAACGAAAATTTTAGAAGGGCATAATGATAATCTTAGTTTTATTAATGTTATTGTTATTATTATTATTATTATTATTATTATTATAAATAAATAAAAACTAAAACAACAGAATAGCCGAAGCTATTCTGTCGAGCACCCGAGCTCGAGCCCGACGGCCGAGAGGAGAACAGGGGAGAGGGGGAGGCGATGCGACGCCGTTCACCGATGATTTCCGACGGTCTCTGTCCAGACGACGGCGGCGAACCATGGGCTAGCATTTCTGGCCGACTCCGCGCACTAACCGACCCGGTAAGTTGGTTTTTGCTCTGTTTTGGTGTTCGGTTGTGCTGGGGCTCGCTGAGCTGCTAAAGCTCCGATCGCCGGTCATTTTTGACTGCCCTTAGCGTCTGATTGCCGAGCTCAACGCCGGCAAAGATTGCCGAGCAACAGGGAGCTTGGATTGAACCAAAGTCTGAGAACCCCTTTCTCTGAGCTTCGGGTTTCTTGTGTGAAACCTTGATTTTTGTTAGATAATGTTAATTGGATGTTAGGGTAGTTGATTGGTGAGGAATTAGATGAGAATTGATGAAAACTTAGAAAAGGGGAAATTTCGGGTTAAGGGGCAGTTTGAGTTTTTGCCATTTTGACCTAGCTACGGTCGTTTGTTTTAAAATTTCTTTTGGCATATTAAAATAGACTATTAGAGGAGTATGTGGCCGCTGGAATTGTTTGATTCCGATATCCGACGCAAAAGTTATGCACGTTGGAAGTTTTGGGTCGGTTTTTACCAAACCCGAATTAGTGGCCCGTTTAGTTAAGTTTTAATTGGATTATGTTAGAAATAGTAGTTTGAGAGTAAATTGGTGAATGTGAGCTTGATTTTAATGGAATTTGAATATTTGTCGTAGGTCGAGCCGTAGGTGGACAGGTAACCGAATATCCTCAGCGAGCTAGGACGCCAGGTAAGTAGTGGTAGCTATTCCTTTGCCTTCGGGCCTACACCATAGAACGGTAGGGTTATTTATTTCGTGTTGTGTTGTGTTGTTGGTTTCGTGTCGTATTGCATATTTGTAGCATGCATCATGGTATAGCACGTTAGATACGATTAGTGGCATTGTTTGGCATTGTGAGCATAAACGTAATCAGATAAAGTGAATTGTAAAATGAATCCTGAATAGTGTGCCTTGTCGGGCTGAGGTGCTGGTGTGTAGCACCCCGAGGGGACCACTATGAAGGATGATTGGCTAAAATACGAAATTCTGAATAGTGTTCCTTGTCGGGCTGAGGTGCTGGTGTGTAGCACCCCGAGGGGATCTCTATGAAGGATGATGCATCTCGAATAGTGTGCCTTGTCGGGCTGAGGTGCTAGTGTGTAGCACGCCGAGGGGAACTCTATGAAAGATGACCGGCTAAAACACGAAATCCCGAATAGTGTGCCTTGTTGGGCTGAGGTGCTGGTGTGTAGCACCCCGAGGGGACCTCTATGAAGGATGACTGGCTAATATATGAAAGAGTAAAGCAACGAACAGCAATAAACACAACTGAGTGTTAGAAACTGCATGTGTTAGTTTGATTGTATTGTGTATTGTCGCATTTGTATTCCCTATTTGCTAAGCATTAGGCTTATGTTTTGTGTCCTATGGTGTAGGTAACGACCCGGTTACAGGTGAGCTAAGCGAGTGAGCCAGGACTTCGGGAGCAGTTGGAGACGCACGGGGCATGCCGGTGCGGGCAGTTGTCGAGGCGACTCAACCATGGTCTTCGGGATGTATATGGGATTTGGCATTTTGGTAGTTAGTTAGATTTCGGTTTGTTGTAATGATTGGAGTTGTATAATGATTTTGGTTGATGTTTTAAGAGTTATGGTATAGTTAATTGTAATTGTTGTATATAGTCATAGTTAAGGGTGATGTGTTGCCCTATATTGTGAATTTTCTTCACTTAGGGTTGTTAGTGTTTTAGTTTTCCTCTTTACTGCTATTTGGAAATTTCGTATGCTGGTTAGTTAAGTAGGCGTATTCTGGATTGGTTGGGTTTTATTTGTTTGCAGGTACTTAGCATTTTGGAGGCGCCATTTTCAGGCGTTACTTTTCTGAAATTTTCGGGAAGGACGCCGTGGTGCTTAAAGGTTAAGATTAAGGGAAATTGGTGAGTCTAGGCAGCTAGGTATGACATAAGAGAGATTTGAGAGATTTAGTTTTAAATTCAGCTGTGTCAGTTTTCTTTTATGATTGGGGGTTTATGAAAATTATGTTTTAACGTGGGATTGGTTAGCAAAGTAGCGCACCGAGCCAGGGCGGGTTCGGGGGCGTTACAGCTACACACCAGCACCTCAGCCCGACAAGGCACACTATTCAGGATTTCGTGTTTTAGCCGGTCATCTCTCATAGAGTTCCCCTCGGGGTGCTACACACCAGCACCTCAGCCTGACAAGGCACACTATTCGAAATGCATTTTACGTTTTAGCCTGTCATCTCTCATAGAGTTCCCTTCAGGGTGCAACACACCAGCACCTCAGCCCGACAAGGCACACTATTCGAGATGCATTTTACAATTCACTTTATCTGATTTCGTTCATGCTCACAATGCCAAACAATGCAGCTAATCGTATCTAACGTGCTATACCATGATGCATGTTTCAAATATGCAATACCACATAAAACCAACAACACAACACAACACAATACGAAATAAATAACCCTACCGTTCTATGGTGTAGGCCCGAAGGCGAAGGAATAGCTACCACTACTTATATGGCGTCCTAGCTCGCTGAGGATATTCGGTTACCTAACCACCTACGGCTCGACCTACGACAAATATGCAAATTTCATTAAAATCAAGCCTACATTCATCAATTACTCTCAAACTACTATTTCTAGCCTAATCCAACTAAAACCTAACTAAATGAGCCACTAATTTGGGTTCGGTAAAAACCGACCTGAAACTTCAAACGCGCGTAACTTTTGCGTCGGAGATCGGAATCGAACGATTCCAGCGACCACGTACTCCTCTAATAACCTATTTTAACCTGCCAAAAGGAATTTCAAAACAAACGACCGTAGCTAGGTCAAATCAGGCAAAACCCGAACTGCCCTAACCCGGGAAATTTCCCCATTTTGATTTTCCATCAATTTTGGCCTAATTCCTCACCAATCGACCACCCACACCCTCAATTAGCATAAACAATCAAAATCTCGAGACTACACATCACCAAACTCGAAATGCCCAAATCGGGCTTCACTGAATTTCGCCCAAACGAGGCTCATTACGGCCAGGCGATGAAAGCCGGACCAAGGGTCGGCAAACCTACGCCGAAAACAACCACAAACCGCCGGTGATCGGAGCTCACACGCACTCCACACCCTCGGCCTTGAACAGAGCAAAAACAGGGCGAAAATGGCTTACCCGTCGGACTTGTGCGCGGAGACGGGCCAGAGTCTGCTTGTCGCCGTCGTCTGGCAGGAAAACCACGAAAATCGGCGGTGAACGGCCGTCGATCGCTCGCCCTCGCCTCTCCCTTTCGCTGCCCGGCCTTCGGCGTCGGGCTCGAACAACAGAATGGCGAATCCCATTCTGTTGTTTTATTTTATTAATAATAATAATAATTATTATTATTATTATTATTATAATTATAATAATTATTATTATTATTATTATAATTATAATAATAATAATAATTATTATTATTATAATTATAATTTCTATTAACATTAATACAAATTACATTTACCGTTTTGCCCTCTTGTGTTTTCGACCATTCGAATTTCTTTAAATCTCGTTCTTAATGTATAACCCACGGCTTAATTTCATTGAGAATACCCGAACCTAAATTAAGATTAATTATTCTTTTATTTTCTCTCCAATTTTCCCATTAAAAAAAATCCCGGGTGTTACAAGACAAGTTGACGCCACCGGAGTACATAAAAAATTTGGCAAAAGCAAAGGAGATCGATTTAAAACCAGCTCCGTGCCACCCAAGGCACCTAGAAATTCAAAAGTTGCTACAGTCGCTAAAGGTAAAAGGAAAAGAGTCGAGAAAGAATCATCTTCAGATAGCTCATGGCTGCAAGAAGCCATTCTGGAAATCAATACTGACGATGAGGAAGTCTTCTCTGAAAAATCTCCAGAAACACCAATCCGTAAATCATCCAGAATAACTGCTCCAAAGCATTCAAAGGCTTCTGCTTCGGAATGGTCAAAATCTACAACTCCTAAGATCACAAAAACTGCTACTCCGAAAGCATCCAAATTAACTGCTCCAAAGCCCTCTAAGCCCTTGGGCGAGAAAGTTCAAAAGACATCCACTATCAAATCACCAAAGACAAGTCAGACAGCTGCTCCAAAATCCAAAAAGCAAAAGACCATTGAAGTGTCAGTTTCCAGAAGCTCTCCGAAACCCTCATCTGCTCAGAAAGGCGAAGGTAGTAAAAAATCAAGTAAGAAGTCTTTAAAAATATCGAATGAAGATTTCAAGTCTCGACTGCATGATAGCCGATGGCTACATTTTTCTCAAAGAACTATTTAGACAGAGAGAAATATTCATGTAAGTGATTTCTCGCAATCTGAAGTCTTAGTTTATCACTTGATAAGTCTGGGTTTGGAGAAGACTTTTAGAGATATGAAACCATTTTTTTGGAAAATTGTTCAAGAATTCTATTGCAACCTCGATCCAAATGTGTAACACCCCTAATACTGTACCCGTATTTCATTTCTTTATTTATTATTTTTTTTTTTTCTTACACTTATTACTTTTTATACTTTAAATAAAACTTTGTGCGGAATCAAAACTGTAGTTGAAATCAAAACTGAAATCGGAATTAAACGGAACCTTGAACATTTAAAACAACTATAAAACAATTTATTAAAACTTAAAATATTAAAACATTTAATGGAAATTAAAGCAGGGCAGAATCGGAACTCGCTGCCAAAAGGAGGGGGGGCGATCGATCTCTGTGAACTACAGAGATCGATCGCTGCTTGCATAAAGGTAGCAAGCGATCGATCTCTGTAGTTTACAGAGATCGATCGCTGCATGCTTGCATGCAGTAAGCAATCGATCTCTGCTTTTCAGCAGAGATCGATCGCTGCAGCATGTAGCAGGGGCGGCGATCGATCTCTGCTTTTCAGCAGAGATCGATCGCTGCATGCTATGCAGCGATCCCACTTTCCTTCGTTCAATTTCCTTCCTTTCCTTCAGTAACTTTTAACACTTCAACACTTAACCATTTTCCTCAACCCTTCCTGCTTTACAATTACCTCAAATAGCTCTCTGAAATCCTGAATTCCAGAGAGCAAATTTCTGTTACATCACGCCAACAATCACCATAATTCACAACCTAAACGCGTCGGACTTTACGAAGTTCAACTGCGTGGATAGCTCTAAAAACCGAGCTATCCGTATCAACCTAAAAATAGTTCATAACACTTAATTTAAACCAAACAGTTCCAGAATTTCTATAACGTTTAAAAAACTGTTTAAACCAAAACATTTTATAACATTCATCAAAGCAGTTTAAACCAAAACATTTTTACATACAATTTACCAAAACGTTATCTAACCTCTATCCAGATCCAAACAACCTAAATATTCTATACAATTATCAGATCAACACATCCCAAAATAACCCCAGAGTCCATACATATACCCCCACGGGTCATATCGCGCCTCGACTACTCAGCGCACTTCCACGGCCATCATCCATCAGCTGCCACCTACGTCAGGAGGAGGAACATCGTCCTCACCTGGCTCGATGTCACCAAAGATATCACCTACACCATACAGACACCTATGAGATAATTAAATCTCAGTAAGCTACGTAAATGCCGATGCATGCGTGCAGATGTCATTCAGAAAACATGCATGACAGATTCAGATTACAGATTCATTACGTCACAGACAGACAGAATTGTCACCGAAACCTCTACCCACTAAGCGGAGAGGGCCCATCCAGCGATCGGACTACCCTTTCCACCTAGAGAGGGGGGGTACACGCTTGCAACACGCACAGCCGTGCCTGAGCCCCATCCCGCGTGACCAGAAACAGACAGATTACGTTTATTCATTCAGATTTCGTTACAGATTTCATTTCAGATGTACGTTCCTTTTCTTAAAAACACGTGCAGAAATTCATTTTCATGACTTTCGAAAACCGTGATGCATGAACAGATATGAGCAGAAAGTAACAACCAACATGCGTACCATCAAGACAAATAAAGCATAACCTATAACAATTTAAACCTAACTACCCAACCAAAAGCAGAGTAAACAAACAACTCTTCAGGGATCCTCGATACGACATCGAAGTATGGTGTAGACCGATTGGTCAAAGTAAGTCACGAAAACTTACCTTGGGCGCGCAGAATCTCGAGCTTTGTCCACGGGAGTCGTGTGTCTGAGGAAAACACGATATTCGTAGTTAAACCCAATTTGAATTATAAACGTCCAAATTACGAAATCCTTAACTAATGAATTTCCTAAAATTCCAACTTAATAATTCGAAGTATTTAACAATGACATAATGCTCGATAACCTGGAATTCCGATTAACGAGTTTTTCTCAAAAACTCGGAAATTTACTAATTTTTAACTTTTTCTCAAATTGATTTTTCTTCGTCCAATAATGTCCAATACGTTCAATACGTACTTAATCAGGGCTAACCTATTAATTACGAACCCTAATTCGCATTTTTTAACGAAAATCGATCGAAACCCTAATTAACTAAATCTCCGTAAAACTCGAAATAAACGCTCAAAGACCGAAGCTGCATACCTAGGGTAGCGAGAGGAGGAGAAACCGTGAAGAAATCGGAACGAACGGAGGTCGGACGGAGGAGAATCGGCGATTGGCGTCGGCGGCCAGAGGGAGAAAGCTCCCTGGATCGTGGTCTCCAGAGAAGAAAAGAGAGAAAGTGAGGAGAAAAGAGAGAAAACTTATGATTTTATAAAATTGGTTTGGCAGATTACCAAAATGCCCTTAGCTCTTGTTTTGTCATTCGTCTCATTAATCGGCTAATGATTCGGATTCTTGAAAACTCCACATTTTGCCAATAACTCCTATTCATTGCCAGGGCTTTATTAAAACTGTCTGTTCGCAATTTGGACTTCATTTACTATTTTTACTAAAACGTCCTTTAAGTTTCGAGAAACACAATTACTCGAAATATAGCGTTTAAACTCCGAAAATTCTCGAAATTTCCTTAAAATTCTAATTACTCGTTAGGATCGTAATGACGTTTTCTTTTCGTAAAACGGACCTGATTTGACATATTTACAAAAATATCATCCAATAATATAATAATAATATTCTTAAAAATCCGTACGAGCCGGATATTACAAAATGTCAAAAATCCTGCTCATCTTGAATACGGGCAAGTATATGTTAGAGGACATACTTTCAATTTTTCCCCGATGGTTATTAATGAATATTTGGGCTTGACGACTTCTGTCTCTGACAATTTTGTACCTGATTTTAATCAAATTATTTGGGATGTCACTGGGGGTGTCAGACGAATTTGGCCTCATGGTAAAGACTTTCCGGCTTCTCAACTCTCTGTTAAGTATGAAATTCTCCACAAAATAGCTATGAGAAACTGGATGCCTACATCCCATGGAACAGGGGTGAACAAGGCCATGGCATCTTTACTGTACAAAATTGGAAACTCTATTTCTGTTGATTTTTGAAAGTTGTTCTTTGATCAAATCATGAAACATGAGGACGGTAAGAATACCCGATTAGCTCTCCCATTTCCCTCTTTGATTTATGGTATTTTGTCTGCACAATCATCCATCATTAGGGAGAATGAAGAATTATATGTCGAAAAGGATGAAATTAGGATTAGCTACAAGCTAAGAATGGGGGAGCACAAGAATAATTTGGAAGGTTTTGTCGAAGGACTGCCAATTTCTGAGTCCAATACTGACTCTGCTCTCCTATCTCGCTCTGTAAAATTGTTGTTGAATGTGTCACAATCTCTCAGCTTCCACATTTCTGAGTTTGAAAAACAGAAGTCAATAATCTCAGCGGTTTTAAATGATATTTACAAGAAAAATCCACACATGGCAGCTTCAGATCGACAACCTAGAGAAATGGCAGCAGCTGGTCCATCCAGTGTCCCAGAGGATGTTCCAGCGGGTGTGTCAGAAAATGGTGATGCTCAGAACTGATATCTATATGGTTTTATTCGTGATGACTATTCGAACTACTTATTTCACTTGTTGATTCTCTGGATATTTCTTAAACTATATGCCTGCCTTTCAATATTGATCTCTCAAATATTTTCATCCTGGATATTCTCTTTATCATTTTGGTAATTATACTTTGGGTGTGATACTTATATGATGGCCCTGGTACACATTTGACTGTTACATGTTGCTGCTATTATTGTATGTGCTATTCTTTTGTATGTATATTTGTCTTTTTCTGGCAAAAAGGGGGAGTAAATTGGTGATTGGTGATATGTATGGTGTGATATGCACTGCTTTCTGATACAATATAATAAGTGATAGATGTATGATGTTTGAAGTCACAATTCAGGGGAAGTTATTGAAACTCTATTATATATTGATTTTGCCAAAAAATGCCAAATGGAAAGATTGTAAATGCAAAGATATTGCATATAAGTTGACATTGATTTTTTGGCAATATATTATGAAAATAATATTTTATTCCATCATTATCGAATTGTTAATTTATTTCATGGTGATCAAGAAATAGGTTATTCTGATTATTGGATGGCGTCCTATTATCAATCATGAAGATTCTATGAAAGAGAAAAATAAGGAAACAAGAATATTGGAAAAGTTATTGAAAAAGCAATAGACACTTTCTTTTTGGAAATCTTTTATTTGGTAAGTCGGTTTGATGGAAATATAGCCAAATCTGCTGGGCTTCGAGTTCCCATGATTAATGGGATGATTTCCTAATTTATTGGGCGAATGTCTGATTTGTTGGAGATACTTTCCTAAAGTATCACACGGTGTGTCACACAACCGAATTTGTTAAGATTTGTTTTCCTTAATTCTTGCAGTGTTATATCCAATTTTGTAACTGTTCTGAATCGATGATATGGAAGTTACCAAGGTTATTTAAAGCTTTCGTTTTCTGTGAAAGCTGGTTGACGACGGAGTTTTAATTTTTGTGTGAAAAGGTTTATTCGTTCTTTGTACCGTCGCTTTTCTTTCACACCCAGTGTTTCTGCGTTTGGTTCTGTGATCGTTTTACACACTCTACCTAATATGTGGATTTGATCATTTTATTGAGTGTGTTGTTTATTACATCCGAAGACTACGATCTGGTGTTCCAGGAGGTGTCCCAGGAGGCAATATTTTTTTATCTTCATTGAAGCTCAGTCTCGGGAGGAGGCTGCATCCGAACTCGTGAGGAATTCTGTTACTTAGACAAGGGGAGCTTGTCGTTCTTGATCGTGGGCAAGGGGATCTTGCCATAACACGGATTCTGGGAGGAATCAACAACGAGAGGATCTTGTTGTTATCTAGATCTCGAGAGAGGTCGTTCTAAAGTTGGGGGATCTCTCAAAAACAGTTTACTTGAGAAAGTTAGTTAGAGGTGGCGACAAAGATAAGAGAGAGTCTTTATTTGTATAAGTCCGATTGTCTTGTAACTTTGTGAACTCAAAGAAATATTTTTATATCTGGGCGTGGCCCCGCAGATGTAGACTGGTTGCCGAACTGCGTTAACAACCTTCTGTCTCATTTATTTCCTCTCATTTTGACATCCATCACCAGTTAAATTTAATTGATCTAAATTAAATTTAAAAAACTTCATATTGGCTATCTCAAAAAATATAGGGAATAATATGAGATGAAATTTTTATCACATGTTCAGAATATCGTGGGAATATAATATGAAAAGTTGGGTGATTTTGCAACACTTGTACGATTTATTATAATTTTTTGACGTCTATTTTATAGAATATTGTTTAAAAAATTATAATAAATCGTACAAGAGTTGAAGAATCACGAAATCTTTCAGATTATCTTCTAATTATATGCTAAACATGTGGTAAGAATTTCAAGAAATTTTGATATTGATTGCTGTATTTTTTTTTTTTTGAGAACGGGGGTTCACCACCGGGCTGACAAGGTTTATTTCAAACGTTTTTTATACTTCTAGGTTTAGTTCGTTTAAAAATTTACTTGAAGTTGGTTTTTGTTCAGTACCTCATACATCATGATTTAAATTGAATATTACCTTAGTTAAAATTTTGGTTACTTCAAAACAACTCATTATTTTGTTTTTTAATAAATCTTCAACTATCTTTTGATTTTCGGATATTTTTTCTTTGGCAATGAAAAGTGATTATGTTCACTGCAGTACTAGTTTTAATAACCCAATAGAAAGAAAATAAACTTAGTTAGAGGGTATTATACAGTTTACAAATTTATAATTTCTTAGTATTTAATATAAATTAATTACTAACAATATATGTATTTCAATCATATATTACTCACCTACTTATATCTATGCAACTAATTCGAGTTCTACCATCTCTAAATTAGCAAAAGCCATACGGCAAGAAAGTTTAAGAGAAAAAATCATATTATACTCGATAATCGTCTCAAATTATTATGACTTACCATTAAATTAGAGCTCTCTAATAACATGCTTATTTCGAGGGAACATAGACTAAATTGATAGTGTTTTGTGTCTGTATTTTTAGTCGATAGATCTCCAAAAACGCGTAAGGACTAAATTAAATCTTTTGTTACGAATAATATTTCAAAGTCGGGTGAACTTTTCGAGAGTCCCAACATAGAATTTACTTATCTTCAATTAAAAAAACTAGTATTTATTTGAATTTTCTTATTTTAAGATGTTCATAGAATCGTAGATTAACATTGTATTATATTTTAGGATAATTATCGATTTTAACTATGTACTATGCACTTTATTTCCGTTAGCCCCTTATACTAAAATAATCGGCAAACCTAACCATGTACTTTGATTCTGTTATTAGTTTGACTTTTCATCAATAATTTTGTTAAACCCTCATTTAAAAAATTACCAAACGATATTAGATTCACTTGAAATTTTTACCACATGTTCACTACTTAATGATAAGATAATATAAAAATTTTCTTGATTTTTTAACACATTTACGATTTATTGTAATTTTATTTTAGTAATTTATAAAACTATATAATAAATCATACAAGTTTTAGAAAATCACAAAAAAAAAATTTCTATTATCTACTCATGATGTGGTGAACATGTGAAAAAATGTTCAAATAAATCCAATATCGTTTAGTATTTATTTAAAAATTAATTTATAAAGTAAATAAGAAACTAAGATTAATTTAAAAAAATACCAAAAAATATTGAATTTTTTTGAACATTTTATTTAACATTGTATTATATTTTATTTGATGCTAAGAAAAATAGAGCACGAAGAAGGCCATAACAGTCGGAACCAAGACCTGGGCCCATTACCCCAGTAAGTAAATAAAATACCCAGCCCAAAAATGACATGAATCCTAGCCGTTAAACCCGATTCAGTAGTAAAGTGGACGGTTTAGATTACTCCATGCGTAGGCGGCCCCCACAAATTTGAATTCAAAAAATATTAACGTTACAACTTCAAAATAGTGCCTTCCCATAAAATACTCCATTTTTTTGCTGCGTTTCTATCTCTAAAAAGCCGGGGTTACCCTTCGCCGGAGCTGGGGAATTTGGATTCAATGGAGGATGCTTCAACTAAGAGTCTTTACGATTTTCATCTAACGCTCGCATCAAGAAAAGCTGAAGAAGCAGGTTAGTTTCTCTTTTTCTGTTTCAACCCTTCTTCTTTTGCATGGAGATTTGATAGAATGAAGAAAATGGCGGAAAGAAAATGGTATCCGTAAGGAAATCAGGAAATTTATATTGGTCAGTAAGTTTTGTAGAATTTATAAAATTATGAGACGGTGGGATCAATGTTTTTGTTTCAATTTTTAGGACTGTGACCTAATCTATGATTGAAAAATATGAGTTTTTAGAGTATCGGAGAAGATTGATTTTGATGAATACTGTAGCTTGGAGGCGATATGAAGCTTCAAGGTGGCTGCAAAGTTTAGTTGGTCCGATAAGTATTTCGAATCAACCAACAGAGAGAATTCATTTCTTGCCTAAGAAATGGGCTGGTTCTTTGTAATGCAATCAACAAAATTCACCCAGGATCAGTGCTCAAGGTAGAATGTGTTTTGATGATGAAAAGAGAGTTTTTCTTTTTGAGTAATTATTGTTCAGCCAATGAAGGAGCTCATGAATTCTTTCATTTTCCTACTAATTGGTTTTGAGAATTTTTGAAGGTTGTTGAAAATCCATCAACTTCACAATCAATATCCCGCGAATTTCAGCCATTGCCGGCCTATCAGTACTTTGAGAATGTTAGAAACTTTTTGGTCGCCATGGAAGAGTTGGAGCTTCCTGCTTTTGAAGCTTCTGATCTAGAAAGGGTAAACTACTTTAGGAAGTTAGTAATCGTCTGAATTTATGCATTTATGAGAGAAAGAACTGATTGAATCATTCTTCTGAGTCATCCTCAGGAGACATTAGACTCAGGATCAACAGCGAAGGTTGTGGACTGTATATTAGCTCTTAAATCTTTTTATGAGTGGAAGAAGATGAACAATGGAAATGGGTTTTAAAAACATGTGAAATCTCCTATGGCTGTGCATTCTGCTAGTAGAATTCATTCGAGACCTCCATTATCGAATTCATCAGACCCTTGTCGGCGCTTGGAGATGTCTGCAATAAGTGAAAAACAGACAGCTTTTAAAATTGAAAATGGGAACCTTGAAGGATTGTTTGATGCCCTTCTTTCCTTCTCTCTCTCTCTCTCTCTCTGCCTATTTTTATGTTGATTTGAATGCTTGTTACAGAAATGGGTTGTTCTATTTGATTCTTACTATCTTGCTAAAAATTTTTCAGAATTAATCGTCCGGTCACTTGTTGATTGTTTGGTAGACAAAAAGGAAAACATTGATGGCAAGCTTCTCGCTTCCTTGCGAAATCGAGATATGGTATTGATAATTTGTTGAGATGTTTTTTTTTTTCCTTAAGAATTTAACTTTGATTTTTATTTGGGTTTTGTGATCCTATGTTTGTTTGCAGGATGGTATTACACAACTTAGGAAGATTATGTCAAGTTGTTTGGAAGAACAACTTCAAGAAAAGCTTCCTGAGGTTAGTCTGATTTCAATAGTTTTCAACTCCTTTTCTGGGTTGCCATGTATAAACACTAACTGATGAATACTTAACAGTTCCAATCAGTCTTAACGGTTTTACAGAAAGAACAAAGCCGATCACCCGATCATTCGCCATTAACTGCTCTTGATTACTTATCGAACCCAGATGATCCCAAGGTACATTCCTTTAATCCTCTTCTCCGAGTAATCAGGAACTTTTTGTTCTGCTTCATGAACAAGAACAATGTATACATTTATAAGAGTTACATAAAATACTTCATCCAACTGCATTCTTATAAAAAATAGATATGCTTCGCGAGTACGGACTCGGAGTTATCATATAATCCATCTTGCTCGTTCTTTTGCTTACCGAAGATATTCGCAACCTAAGCTTCTAATCCATCGTACTACATGTTTTCATTTGTTTAAAAGTGTGGCAGAGTTTATCAGGATAGAAGCAGCCACCACCTCCAGTTATTTCAAACGCAAGAGAAGGAACTCATGGTATAATTCTTACTGTTCTTGAATTTCTAGTTTGAATTTAATTTTTGAAAAAATTGATTAGAAATAGACTGTTCTTTCTATCTTTGTCCACGGATGCCTTACTCATTCAATTTGAAGTATGCATCCAAAACTTGAAAATACTTGAGATTGTTGCATACTTATGGAAGAAAATGTTCATATTGCAGAACCTGAAATCTTTATATTCTAGAGCAAAAAAAGAGTTTGTAGGACATGCAATCACAGTTGCTGAGAGATCTGCAATACACCTAAGTATGAAGACAAATTTACACCATTTGTCTTTAATTTTTCTGAATTTTACAGTTTCTTTGTTTGTAGGAAGCCAGGTTCAGGAGCTGTCTACTGCAGCCCTTGGTTATCACAGGGTAGTTCTAGAGAACAGGAACTTGTACAATATGGTTCAAGATCTGAAGGGTTAGTGCAATTTCAACAAGTATAAGTTTAATAATGTATTATACTAAACAATGACTAAAACATCTAGGTAACATAAAAGTTTACTGCAGAATTAGGCCGTCCTCGAACATAGAAAGCAAAAACACGATAGATTTTATCGAAGAGGATGGCTCGATATTTCGGGGGTCGAATTGTCAAAATCAAAAGTTCGGGGACCGAATTGTCAAAATAAAAAATTCGGGGACTAAATTGTCAAAATATAAAGTTCGAAGACTGAATTGTCATAATAAAAAATTCGGGGACTGAAGTTAAAACTCCTCAAAGTTCGGAGATAAATTGAAAAAATAAAAAAGTTTAGGGACCGAATTGTCAAAATTAAAAGTTCGGAGACTGAATTGAAAAATTCTCAAAGTTCAGGGGCCGAATTGTGAAAATAAAAAGTTTGGAGATTGAAGTGAAAACTCGGGGGCCGAATTGTCAAAATAAAAAGTTCGGAAACTAAATTGAAAACTCCTCAAAGTTTGGGCTGCTCTAAGTGTCAAAATAAAAATTCGGGAATCGAATTGTCAAAATAAAAAATTAGGGGACACTGGATTGAAAACTCCTCAAAGTTCGGGGACCGAATTGTCAAAATAAAAAGTTCCGGGATTGAAGTGAAAACTCCTCAAAGTTTAGAGATCGAATTGTCAAAATAAAAAGTTTGGGGACTGAATTGAAAACTCCTCAAAGTTCGAAGACTGAATTGTCAAAATAAAAAGTTCGGAGACTGGATTGAAAACTATTCAAAGTTCGGGGACCGAATTGAAAAAATAAAAAATTCAGGGACTGAATTGAAAACTCCTCAAAGTTCGGGGACTGAACTGTCAAAATAAAAAGTTCAGGGACTGAATTGAAAACTCCTCAAAGTTCGGGGATCGAATTGTCAAAATAAAAAGTTCGGAGACTGAAGTAAAAAACTCTTCAAAGTTTAGGGATCGAATTGTCAAAATAGAAAGTTCACGGACCGAATTGTCAAATTAAAAAGTTTGGGGACTAAATTGAAAACGCCTCATATTTCGGGGGTTGAATTGTCAAAATTAAAAGTTCAAGGACCGAATTGTCAAAAATAAAAAGTTCGTGGACAGAATTGAAAAAATAAAAAGTTCAGGGACTAAATTGAAAACTCTTCAAAGTTCAGGACCGAATTGTCAAAATAAAAAAGTTCGGGGACTAGGTGAAAATTCTTCAAAGTTCGGGGACTGAATTGTCAAAATAAAAAGCTCATGGGCTGAATTGTTAAAATAAAAAGTTTGGGGACAAAAAATAGAAAGTTCGGGGACTAAATGAAAACACCTCATATTTCGGGGTCGAATTGTCAAAATAAAAAGCTCAGGGGCTGAATTGTTAAAATAAAAAGTTTGGAGACCAAATTGTTGTCAAAATTAATTTTGACAATTCTACCCTGAAATATGAGGCGTTTTCAATTTAGTCCCCGAACTTTCTATTTTGACAATTTGGTCCTGAACTTTGAAGAATTTTCCCGAACTTTGAGGAGTTTTCAATTCGGTCCCTGAACTTTTTATTTTGACAGTTCTGTCCCCGAACTTTTAATTTTGACAATTCAACCCCGAAATATGAGGCGTTTTCAATTTAGTCCCCGAACTTTTTATTTTTGTCCCCAAACTTTTTATTTTAACAATTCAGCCCATGAGCTTTATTTTGACAATTCAGTCCCCGAATGACAATTCGGTCCCAGAACTTTGAAGAATTTTAACACTTCAGTCCTCAAACTTTTTTATTTTGACAATTCGGTCTCTAAACTTTGAGGAGTTTTTCACTTCAGTCCCCGAACTTTTAGGAGTTTTCAATTTAGTCCCTGAACTTTTTTATTTTGACAATTCGGTCCATCAACTTTTTATTTTAACAATTTTCCCCCAAACTTTGAGGAGTTTTCAATTCAGTCCCTAAAATTTTAATTTTGACAATTCGGTCCCCAAACTTTTTAATTTGACAATTCAGCCCCTAAATTTTTTATTTTAAAAATTCAACCCCCGAATTGACAATTCGATCCCTAAACTTTGAGGAGTTTTTCACTTCAGTCCCCGAACTTTTAGGAGTTTTCAATTGAGTCCCTGAACTTTTTTATTTTGACAATTCGGTCCATCAACTTTTTATTTTAACAATTTTCCCCCAAACTTTGAGGAGTTTTCAATTCAGTCCTTAAACTTTTTATTTTGACAATTCGGTCCCCAAACTTTTTAATTTTGACAATTCAACCCCCGAAATATGAGGCGTTTTCAATTTAGTCCCCAAACTTTTTAATTTGACAATTCAGTCCCTGAACTTTTTATTTTGACAATTGGGTCCTCAAACTTTTTATTTTTTTAATACAGTCCCCAAATTTTGAGGAGTTTTCAATTCAGTCCCGGAATTTTTTATTTTGATAATTCGGTCCCTAAACTTTTTTATTTTTTCAATTCGGTCCCCGAATTTTTTATTTTGACAATTCGATCCCCGAACATTGAGGAGTTTTCAATCCAATGTCCCCTAATTTTTTATTTTGACAATTCGATTCTCGAACTTTTTAATTTGACAATTCGTTCCCCAAACTTTGAGGAGTTTTCAATTCGGTCCCTAAACTTTTTTACTTTTTCAATTTATTCCCGAATTTTTTTATTATGACAATTCAGTTTATCCCCCAAACTTTGAGGAGTTTTCAATTCGGCCCATGAACTATGAGAAGTTTTTAATTCAGTCCCTGAACTTTTGATTTTGACAATTCGACCCTCGAAATATGAGGCGTTTTCCATTTAAATTCGACCCCCGAACTTTTTATTTTGCACGAAAATTGATTTTCTTTTCTCAATTACTTGGTTGTTTTGATGTTAAAATGGATATAATGGATCTCTAGGGAAGGAAGTTATAAAATTTGAGCATGAAAGGTTAAAATGGTTGGAATTATAGGGCATTAGGGTTCGGTAAATTCGGTGAGATTAGTTGGGTTTTTTTTTTATGGGTTCGAGAGATAACCATCGAGCCATCCTCTCTGATAACCATCGAGCCATCCTCTCTGATAAAATCTATCGTGTTTTTGCTTTCTATGTTCGAGGACGGCCTAATTCTGCAGTAAACTTGTATGTTACCTGGATGTTTTAGTCATTGTTTAGTATCAAAATCATTAACATTATTAAACTTATACTTGTTGAAATTGCACTAACCCTTCAGATCTTGAACCATATTGTACAAGTTCCTGTTCTCTTGAACTAACCTGTGATAACCAAGGGCTGCAGTAGACAGCTCCTGAACCTGTGTAACACCCGGCGTTTTTGCCAAGTGATCATTTAAGCGGGATTAATTGTATATTAATACAATGAATATTTTTTTTTAATTCGTTTGGACGTTTAATTGGAAAACCAAACTAAGTGTAATCAAAACAAACCAATTTGGTTAAAAACCAATGGAAGAGCAATGGTTGGGAGAAAACCAATGGTTGAGTGACATCTGGCGACTTGATGAAGAAGATAAGTTCTTCCTCCTACGTGAAACCCTCACTTCTCATCTGTTTCTTCCTACTACTCCCTATTCTTTCTTTCTGGCGATTGTGACAAAATACCAACACTTTGCTTTCCCAGTTTTCCTTTATGTTTCTCCGCTAAGGTAAAAACATCCTCTAATGCTAACACATTTGGACAAGCAAAAAGTATGCGTTTTGCTGAAGTTTTAGGTTAAGGTATTTGGGAGAAAACTCTCGGTTTTTGTATGGAAACACATTGTTGTTTTTCTACAAGTCTGAATGGAGTTTACTGCATAATCTTCCAAGTTATTTGTTAGCATTTGCAACTTGTTTAATTTCTCTACATCGCAGCAACAGATCCGAGCGTTCCAGGGACTTTCAAACATTCTACATTGCAGCTTGTCAGAGGTACTAGGTTATACTGCTGTCGGGTTGTTTTGGGTAGAAACGTTATAGTTTATGTTCTGAGTTGTCTGTGTTCTGCTTCACATTATGTTCTGTTATTTCTGTCGTCTGCTATTGTAAGTTCAGGCACTGAGAATGTTCATGCATACACGTTTTCATTGAAAGCTCATGCAAAACCGATTTCTGCACACTGTTTGAAACTAAACAAGATAAAATCTGACTGAAATGTACTGGTTAAGTGTGGGACGGGGACTGGCCCCCAGATCTGTTTTCTGTTCTGTTATGTATTACTGTTGTGCCTGATAGTGCACCTACTGTTTGCCAGTTCCCCTATAAGCCCCACTTACACCCCTCTGCCACTGAAACGTAATGTTTTGTTCTGTCACTGTATTTCTGAAAGTTCATGCATAGCATTTTGCATCACTGCATATCTATTATGTTCTTACTGAGTTTTAGACTCATAGGTGAACTCCCTGATGTAGGTACTGAACCCATGAATGAGGACCTTGTGCCTCAAGATGATGATCTGATGTAGTTGGCGGGACGAGCTCATGGGGTGTGTTTGTGGCAGCTAGACATAAATCTGTCCAGAGAAAGAAAGGTTTTGAAGTTCTGTATTTATGTTTTAAAAACTTCTGTTATAATGAATTCTGGAAATCCATGTTAAGTTCTGTACTGTCTTTGAGATTTTAAAACAATGTATGGATTCTGTGTTGATGTATTTAAAACCTCTGTATTTGACAGATTGTATCCATATATTTTAAATATTCTGAATATTCTGGAACTGCTTGAGTTCTCCCTTTTCAGGTTATGCATGGATGGTCTCGAATTCTAGAGCTATCCATGCAGTCTGTTTTCTCGAAATCTGTCATTTGTAAAACTTGTTTTTATAACTTTGTTTGAATCGGGTATTGAAAGTCTACAATTTTCATGCCTTCTGTTGTGTTGTATTTGACAGTTGAATTATGTTTATGAAGTATTCTGAAATGGTTTGGAATACTTTCTGTTAATCTATGTATGGATGGTTTCTGGTTTTTGAGCTATCTATGCAGTGTGATTATTCTTAGGTTTCTGTTATGTCTTATGTTGTGCTCGAGAACCATGTTTTGAAATGGTTTAAGTATTCTGTTTTCATGTTCTCTGTCTGTATGTTTCCCTGTCAAAAGTTGTAAATTTGCCTTAAAACTACCTCTTCCGATTTTATCCACCGCTGCCCACTTGTTTTACTGCCTTTAGAAATCATGTCCACCGCTGTCCGCTCCTCTTTAGAAATTTCATCTGCCGCTGCCCTAAAATTTAGTCTTCCGCCCAGTTTATTTTAGTTTCTGTCTGTATCATCTTCCGGCTGACGTCATCACCTCATCCGGTCCCGTCTGATGCCTATATCTTCCGGCTGACGTCATCCATCTTCCGGCTGACGTCATCACCATCTACCGATTTCGCTTATTGCTGTATCTTCCGGCTGACGTCATCCATCTTCCAATTGACGTCATCCGTCTTCCGGCTGACGTCATCTATTTTGCCTTATTATTATATCCACCGGTGAACTCAATTCTGTTTGTAGTTCACATCCACCGGTTATCACTGTTCATCTTTTGTCGTATCTGCATCTTCCGGTTGACGTCATCAATCTGCCGGCTGACGTCACCACCTCTTCCGCCCCGGTTTATCTACTTTTACTTTCATTCCTTCCTGCTTTCCTTCTGTTATCCGGTGCTTTCTGTTTTCCTTCAGTCATTTATTCTGTCTTCTGACTTTAACTGTTTTCTTTCCCGTTATGGTTTCTACTTCAGAGAACACTCTCTCTCTCTGTCAATGTTTTAAAAGAATAATGTTCAAAAAAAAAAGAGAGAGAGAGTACATGCTTTCTGTCATCCGCTTCTGTTTTCTGTTAAAGTTTTAAAGGTTCAGTTGGTTTTTCATAAGTTGTCCAAGCAATTGTTTGATGCTTTTCTGCCTTCCAGTTTCTTTAATTCCGTCCATCTGTTTTCTCAAAAAAAATAGTCACCGTTTTCTGTTAACTGTCCCGGAGTGATGGCTCCTCGACCCGGTCGGGTCTGGGTCGTCACAACCTGGCTTCCTACAAACAAAGAAATTGTAAAATCCTGAAAAATTAAAGACAAATGGTGTAAATTTGTCTTCATACCTAGGTATTGCAGATCTCTCAGCAACTGTGATTGCATGTCCTACAAACTCTTTTTTTGCTCTAGAATATAAAGATTTCAGATTCTGCAATATGAACATTTTCTTCCATAAGTACGCAACAATCTCAAGTATTTTCAAGTTTTGGATGCATACTTCAAATTGAACGAGTAAGGCATCCGTGGACAAAGATAGAAAGAACAGTCTATTTCTAATCAATTTTTTCAAAAATTAAATTCAAACTAGAAATTCAAGAACAGTAAGAATTATACCATGAGTTCCTTCTCTTGCGTTTGAAATAACTGGAGGTGGTGGCTGCTTCTATCCTGATAAACTCTGCCACACTTTTAAACAAATGTAAATATGTTTAGCAATTGATAGTATAACATATAGTACGATGGATTAGAAGCTTAGTTTGCGAATATCTTCGGTAAGCAAAAAGAACGAGCAAGATGGATTATATGATAACTCCCAGTCCGTACTCGCGAAGCATATCTATTTTCTATAAGAATGCAGTTGGATGAAGTATTTTATGTAACTCTTATAAATGTATACATTGTTCTTGTTCATGAAGCAGAACAAAAAGTTCCTGATTACTCGGAGAAGAGGATTAAAGGAATGTACCTTGGGATCATCTGGGTTCGATAAGTAATCAAGAGCAGTTAATGGCGAATGATCGGGTGATCCGGCTTTGTTCTTTCTGTAAAACCCTTAAGACTGATTGGAACTGTTAAGTATTCATCAGTTAGTGTTTATACATGGCAACCCAGAAAAGGAGTTGAAAACTATTGAAATCAGACTAACCTCAGGAAGCTTTTCTTGAAGTTGTTCTTCCAAACAACTTGACATAATCTTCCTAAGTTGTGTAATACCATCCTGCAAACAAACATAGGATCACAAAACCCAAATAAAAATCAAAGTTAAATTCTTAAGGAAAAAAAAAAAACATCTCAACAAATTATCAATACCATATCTCGATTTCGCAAGGAAGCGAGAAGCTTGCCATCAATGTTTTCCTTTTTGTCTACCAAACAATCAACAAGTGACCGGACGATTAATTCTGAAAAATTTTCAGCAAGATAGTAAGAATCAAATAGAACAACCCATTTCTGTAACAAGCATTCAAATCAACATAAAAATAGGCAGAGAGAGAGAGAAGGAAAGAAGGGCATCAAACAATCCTTCAAGGTTCCCATTTTCAATTTTAAAAGCTGTCTGTTTTTCACTTATTGCAGACATCTCCAAGCGCCGACAAGGGTCTGATGAATTCGATAATGTAGGTCTCGAATGAATTCTACTAGCAGAATGCACAGCCATAGGAGATTTCACATGTTTTTAAAACCCATTTCCATTGTTCATCTTCTTCCACTCGTAAAAAGATTTAAGAGCTAATATACAGTCCACAACCTTCGCTGTTGATCCTGAGTCTAATGTCTCCTGAGGATGACTCAGAAGGATTCAATCAGTTCTTTCTCTCATAAATGCATAAATTCAGACGATTACTAACTTCCTAAAGTAGTTTACCCTTTCTAGATCAGAAGCTTCAAAAGCAGGAAGCTCCAACTCTTCCATGGCGACCAAAAAGTTTCTAACATTCTCAAAGTACTGATAGGCCGGCAATGGCTGAAATTCGCGGGATATTGATTGTGAAGTTGATGGATTTTCAACAACCTTCAAAAATTCTCAAAACCAATTAGTAGGAAAATGAAAGAATTCATGAGCTCCTTCATTGGCTGAACAATAATTACTCAAAAAGAAAAACTCTCTTTTTATCATCAAACACATTCTACCTTGAGCACTGATCCTGGGTGAATTTTGTTGATTGCATTACAAAGAACCAGCCCATTTCTTAGGCAAGAATGAATTCTCTCTGTTGGTTGATTCGAAATACTTATCGGACCAACTAAACTTTGCAGCCACCTTGAAGCTTCATATCGCCTCCAAGCTACAATATTCAGCAAAATCAATCTTCTCCGATACTCTAAAAACTCATATTTTTCAATCATAGATTAGGTCACAGTCCTAAAAATTGAAACAAAAACATTGATCCCACCGTCTCATAATTTTATAAATTCTACAAAACTTACTGACCAATATAATTTCCTGATTTCCTTACGGATACCATTTTCTTTCCGCCATTTTCTTCATTCTATCAAATCTCCATGCAAAAGAAGAAGGGTTGAAACAGAAAAAGAGAAACTAACCTGCTTCTTCAGCTTTTCTTGATGCGAGCGTTAGATGAAAATCGTAAAGACTCTTAGTTGAAGCATCCTCCATTGAATCCAAATTCCCCAGCTCCGGCGAAGGGTAACCCCGGCTTTTTAGAGAGAGAAACGCAGCAAGAAAATTGAGTATTTTATGGGAAGGCACTATTTTGAAGTTGTAACGTTAATATTTTTTGAATTCAAATTTGTGGGGGCCGCCTACGCATGGAGTAATCTAAACCGTCCACTTTACTACTGAATCGGGTTTAACGGCTAGGATTCCTGTCATTTTTGGGCTGGGTATTTTATTTACTTATTTGGGTAATGGGCCCAGGTCTTGGTTCCGACTGTTATGGCCTTCTTCGTGTTCTATTTTTCTTAGCATCAAATAAAATATAATACAATGTTCAAATAAATCTAATATATTTTGGTATTTTTTTAAATTAATCTCAGTTTCTTATTTACTTTATAAATTAATTTTTAAATAAATACTAAACGATATTGGATTTATTTGAATATTTTTTCACATGTTCACCACATCATGAGTTGATAATAGAAATTTTTTTTTTTATTTTCTAAAACTTGTATGATTTATTATATAGTTTTATAAATTACTAAAATAAAATTACAATAAATCGTAAATGTGTTAAAAAATCACGAAAATTTTTGTATTATCTTTTCATTAAGTAGTGAACATGTGGTAAAAATTTCAAGTGAATCTAATATCGTTTGGTAATTTTTTAAATGAGGGTTTAACAAAATTATTGATGAAAAGTCAAACTTATAACAGAATCAAAGCACATGGTTAGGTTTGCCGATTATTTTAGTATAAGGAGCTAATGGAAATAAAGTGCATAGTACATAGTTAAAATCGATAATTATCCTAAAATATAATACAATGTTAATCTACGATTCTATGAATATCTTAAAATAAGAAAATTCAAATAAATACTAGTTTTTTTAATTGAAGATAAGTAAATTCTACGTTGGGACTCTCGAAAAGTTCACCCGACTTTGAAATATTATTCGTAACAAAAGATTTAATTTAGTTCTTATGCGTTTTGGAGATCTATCGACTAAAATACAGACACAAAACACTATCAATTTAGTCTATGTTCCCTCGAAATAAGCATGCTATTAGAGAGCTCTAATTTAATGGTAAGCATAATAATTTGAGACGATTATCGAGTATAATATGATTTTTTCTCTTAAACTTTCTTGCCGTATTGCTTTTGCTAATTTAGAGATGGTAGAACTCGAATTAGTTGCATAGATACAGTAGGTGAGTAATATATGATTGAAATACATATATTGTTAGTAATTAATTTATATTAAATACTAAGAAATTATAAATTTGTAAATTGTATAATACCCTCTAACTAAGTTTATTTTCTTTCTATTGGGTTATTAAAACTAGTACTGCAGTGAACATAATCACTTTTCATTGCCAAAAAAAAATATCTGAAAATCAAAAGATAGTTGAAGATTTATTAAAAAACAAAATAATGAGTTGTTTTGATGTAACCAAAATTTTAACTAAAGTAATATTCAATTTAAATCATGATGTATGAGGTACTGAACAAAAACCAACTTCAAGTAAATTTTAAACGAACTAAACCTAGAAGTATAAAAAACGTTTAAAATAAACCTTGTCAGCCCGGTGGTGACCCCCGTTCTCAAAAAAAAAAAAAAAATAGAGCAATCAATATCAAAATTTCTTGAAATTCTTACGACATGTTTAGCATATCATTAGAAGATAATCTGAAAGATTTCGTGATTCTTCAACTCTTGTACGATTTATTATAATTTTTTAAACAATATTCTATAAAATAGACGTCAAAAAATTATAATAAATCGTACAAGTGTTGCAAAATCACTCAACTTTTCAGATTATATTCCCACGATATGCTGAACATGTGATAAAAATTTCATCCTGTAACGCCCTACATTTTTGGCCGGGGAAACTATCCCTTAAATTATCGAATGAGATTAATTTTACATTAATATAATGTATGTTTTGGTGAAATTGTAGGAATGTTTAGTGGAAAACTAAACTATGGAGTAACCAAAACAAAGCATTTAGTTAGAAAACCAATGGAGGAGTTGTTTAGGTAGGAATTAAGGTTGGTGGGAGGAAGCCAATGAATGGCTGTCAAGTGTTCAACTTGTTGAAGAAGTTAAGTTCTTCCTTCTACGAGAAACCTTCAGTTCACACTTTCTCTTTTTCTCTCTTCCAGGCGATTGAAACAAAGTTCCACACTTTGTTTCTCCTGCATTCTTCTGTTTTCTTCCGTGAAGGTAATTCTCGTCGATAGTTAACAAGTTTAACTATACTGTTTATTGATTTTGAGAGGTTTAGGGTTAATGACCGTATAATCACGTTTTAGGTTCACAAACTACTGAAACCGAGACGTTCGAGACTTCTAGCACCGCGGCAAACAGGTAAGTTCATAACCGTAGGTTGGCCCTTATGGCCCTACATCTCGGAGGTACTAGGTTCCTGTTCTGTCGGGTAGTTTTGGGTAGAAATGTTATAGCTTCTGTTCAGTCTGTGTTATGTGTTGTCTGTTCAGTTTATGTTCCGAGTTGTCTGTTTTCTGCCTCACAATATACCCTGTTATTTCTGATGTCTGCTATTATAGGTTCAGGCACTGAGAATGTCATGCATACACGTTTTACTGAAAATCCATGCAAAACCGATTTCTGTACACTGTTTGAAACTAATAAGATAAAATCTGACTGTCTGTAATGTACTGGTTAAGTGTGGGACGGGAAATGGTGTTCTGTTTCTTAATTTTCAGTGCATTTAGTGCACTTCTGTTACGCCTGTTTTCCCTATAAGCCCCACTTTCTGACAGATAAAAGTAATGTTCTGTAATGTTATGTACTGTCACCGTATTTCTGAAAAACTGCATGCATAGCATTTTGCATCACTGCATTCTGATTATGTCCTTATTGAGTTTTAGACTCATAGGTGAACTCTCTGATGTAGGTACTGAACCCGTGATTGAAGACTTTGTGCCTCAAGATGATGACCTGATGTAGTTGATGGCTCGAGCTCATGGTGGTTTGGTTGCTGCAGTCAGGCATAAAATTCTGTCCCGAGGTTTAAACTTTTAAGGTATAGTCTATATCTGTAAGGTCTTCTGGAAATTTTAGTTTTGTTGTAAAAACTTCTGTTTTGGGAAAATTCTGTAGATATCTGTTAGGTTCTGTACTGATCCTCAGATTTTAAACTATGTACAGATTTTGAAGTCTAAGTTTTAAAAACTGCTGTATTTGACAGTTGAATTACATTCTGAAGTATTCTGGAACTGTTTGGAATATTTTCTGTTAGTCTGTGCATGGATGGTTTCTGGTTTTAGAGCTATCCATGTAGTGTGATCTTTCTTAAGTTCCTGTTATACCTTCGGTTGTGTTCGAGAACCATGTTTTGAATTGGTTTGAGAATCTGAGATTTTATGTTTTCTGTTTTTTTGCTCTCTGTTGGTATGTCCTTCTGTTAAAGAGTTGTCAAATTCTGCCTTGAAAATTTAGTCATCCGCCCCAGTCAAAGTCAATTTTGTCATCCGCCCCAGTATATGCCTTAGTCATCCGCCCCAGTTTTGCCTCAGTCATCCGCCCCAGTCAAAGTCAATTCTGTCATCCGCCCCAGTTATATGCCTTAGTCTTCCGCCCAGCTTAATCACAGTTTCTGTCTATGTCTTCCGTTTGACGTCATCCATCTTCCGGCTGACGTCATCACCTCATCCGGCTTCGTTTGTCGCCTGCATCTTCCGGCTGACGTCATCCAAGTAATCCGCCCAGTGTATTTATATCTCCCGGCTGACGTCAGCATAAGTCTTCTGCCCAGTTTTAAACTACGTCTTCCGGCTGACGTCACCTCCTCTTCCGCCAGTGTAATGCATGTATCTTCCGGTTGACGTCATCCATCTTCCGGCTGACGTCATCACCTCCTCCGAATTCCGTCTGCTGCCTGTATCATCCGCCTGACGTCACCACTTTCTTCCGGCTGACGTTATCACCCCTTCCGCCCAAGTTTTATCCAGCCTCTTCCCGCTGAACCTGTTCACTTTTTTCTTATGTGAACTCACCGCTGCCCCTTTTAAACTAAGTCTTCTGTCAGCTTTTCCCTTCCTCTGAAAAGATTAAGAGTTTACTTTAAAAGCTCATCCTGTTTATGTTAAAAAAAAATAGTCCCCGTTTTCCGTTAACTGTCCCGGAGTGATGGCTCCTATCCCGGACCCCGATCGGGTCCTGGTTTCGAGCTGTCACACATCCCATATTATTCCCTATATTTTTTGAGATAGCCAATATGAATTTTTTTAAATTTAATTTAGATCAATTAAATTTAACTGGTGATGGATGTCAAAATGAGAGTAAACGATATCTGTGGATTTGATCGTTTTATTGAATATGTTGTTTATTGCATCCGAAGACTATGATCTGGTGTTCCAGAGGTCCAGGAGGCAATATTTTTTGATCTTCATTGAAGCTCAGTCTCGGGAGGAGGCTGCATTCCGAACTCGGGAGGAGTTCTGTTACTTAGACAAGGGGAGCTTGTCGTTCTTGATTCGTGGGCAAGGGGATCTTGCCATAACACGGATTCCGGGAGGAATCAACAACGAGGGGATCTTGTTGTTATCTAGATCTCGGGAGAGGTCGTTCTAAAGTCGAGGGGATCTCGCAAAAACAGTTTCCTTGGGGAAGTTAGCTAGAGGCGGCGACAAAGATAAGAGGAAGTTTTTATTTGTATAAGTCTGATTGTCTTGTAACTTTGTGAACTCAAAGAAATGTTTTTATATCTGGGCGTGGCCCCGCAGATGTAGACTGGTTGCCGAACTACGTTAACTACCTCTTGTCTCATTTATTTCCGCATATTTATATTGTTCATCATTGCATTCATTATCGGTGTCACACGTAATACCCTGTGTGACACCGCAGATCTAATCGTAATCTTTCACAAAATATTAGAAAATGTAAGAAAGGTGGAAGAACAAGCAGTGCAATTGGACAAATTGTTCGGGGTCTGAATTGAACACTCCTCATAGTTCGGTGGCCAGATTGCCGAAACATATTGTTTGGGGTCTGAATTGAAAAAAACCTCATAGTTCAAGGGTGGAATTGTAGAAAAAAATTGTTCGGGGTCTGAATTGAAAACTCATCATAATTCGGGGGCTGAATTGTAGAAACAAATTGTTCGAGGTCTGAATTGAAAAACCTCATAGTTCAAGGGTCGAATTGCAGAAAAAAATTGCTAGGGGTCTGAATTGAAAACTTCTCATAGTTCGGGGGTGATTTGCCAAAACAAATTGTTGGGGGTCTGAATTGAAAATATCTCATAGTTGGGTGTTCGAATTAAAGAAATAAATTGTACGGTGTCTGAATTGAAAAACCCTTACAGTTCGATGGCTGAAAGATATATTTTCATAGTTTGGTGGACGAATTTGACGAAAGAAATTGTTCGGGTCTGAATTAAACAAACCTCATAGTTCGGTGGCCGAAATGCCCAAACAAATTTTCGGGGTCTGAAAAGAAAACTCCTCCTAGTTTGGGGGTATGAATTGAAAAACTTCATAGTTTAAGGATCAAATTGTTAAAATAAATTGTTTGGGATCTGAATTGAAAACGTCTCATAATTTGGAGGCTGAAATGAAGAAAAAAATTGTTCGGGGTCTAAATCGAAAAAATTTCATAGTTCAAGGATCAATATGTAGAAATAAATTGTTCGGGTCTGAATTGAAAACTCCTCATAGTTCGGGGGCTAAATGACGCAAGATAATGTTTGGGGTCAGAATTGAAAAATACTCATAGGTTCGGGGCCGACAATGACAAAAAACCAAAAAAACAAAAAAAAAAAAAAAAAAAAAAGAAAGAAAATGTTCGGGGTCTGAATTGAAAAAACCTCATAGTTCAAGGGTCGAATTGCAAAACAATTGTTCGGGGTCTGAATTGAAAAAACCTCATAGTTCAAGGGTCGAATTGATGAAAGAAATTGTTCGGGGTCTGAATTGAAAACCCTTGATCTCGGTGCCAAAAGATCTTTTTCATAGTTTGGTGGCGAATTTGACGAAAGAAATTGTTCGGGGTCTGAATTGAAAAAACCTCATAGTTCGGTGGCCGAAATGACGAAACAAATTGTTCGGGGTCTGAATTGAAAACTCCTCATAGTTTTCGGGGGTTTTGAATTGAAAAAACCTCATAGTTCAAGGGTCGAATTGATGAAAGAAATTGTTCGGGGTCTGAATTGAAAACTCCTCATAGTTCGGGGGCCGAAATGACGAAACAAATTGTTCGGGGTCTGAATTGAAAAAACCTCATAGTTCAAGGGTCGAATTGATGAAAGAAAATGTTCGGGGTCTGAATTGAAAACTCCTCATAGTTCGGGGGCCGAAATGACGAAACAAATTGTTCGGGGTCTGAATTGAAAAATACTCATAGTTCGGGGGCCGAAATGACGAAACAAATTGTTCGGGGTCTGAATTGAAAATACTCATAGTTCGGTGGCTGAATTGCCGAAATAAATGTTCAAGGGTCCTGAATTGAAAACTCCTCATAGTTCGGGGTCAGAATTGAAAACTCCTCATAGTTCGGTGGCCGAAATGACGAAACAAATTGTTCGGGGTCTGAATTGAAAAAACCTCATAGTTCAAGGGTCGAATTGATGAAAGAAATTGTTCGGGGTCAGAATTGAAAACTCCTCATAGTTCGGGGTCAGAATTGAAAAAACCTCATAGTTCGGGGTCAGAATTGAAAAATCCTTATAGTTCAAGGGTCGAATTGCAGAAAAAAAATATTTGGGGTCTAAAATTGGCAAAAACTCCTTATAGTTTGGGGCTGAATTGCCGAACACATTGTTTGGGATCTGAATTGAAAAAACCCATATAGCTCGGTGGCCGAAATGACGAAACAAATTGTTCGGGGTCTGAATTGAAAAATACTCATAGTTCGATGGGCGAATTGATGAAAGAAATTGTTCGGTCTTATTGAAAACTCCTCATAGTTCGGGGCCGATTGATGAAAGAAAATGTTCGGGGTCTGAATTGAAAAAACCTCATAGTTCAAGGGTCGAATTGATGAAAGAAAATGTTCGGGGTCTGAATTGAAAACTCCTCATAGTTCGGTGGCCAGATTGTCGAAACAAATTGTTCGGGGTCTGAATTGAAAAACTTCATAGTTTAAGGGTCGAATTGCAGACCCACATGGTGCGATTGTCTGAATTGAAAACTCCTCATAGTTCGGGGGCCGAAATGACGAAACAAATTGTTCGGGGTCTGAATTGAAAAATACTCATAGTTCGGGGGCCGAAATGACGAAACAAATTGTTCGGGGTCTGAATTGAAAAAACCTCATAGTTCAAGGGTCGAATTGATGAAAGAAAATGTTCGGGGTCTGAATTGAAAAAACCTCATAGTTCAAGGGTCGAATTGATGAAAGAAATTGTTCGGGGTCTGAATTGAAAAAACCCTATAGTTCGGGCGCAAAAAGATATATTTTCATAGTTTGGTGGGCGAATTTGACGAAAGAAATTGTTCGGGGTCTGAATTGAAAACTCCTCATAGTTCGGTGGCGAAAGCCTAACAAATTGTTCGGGGTCTGAATTGAAAACTCCTCATAGTTCGGGGTCAGAATTGAAAAAACCTCATAGTTCAAGGGTCGAATTGATGAAAGAAATTGTTCGGGGTCTGAATTGAAAACTCCTCATAGTTCGGGGGCCGAAATGACGAAACAAATTGTTCGGGGTCTGAATTGAAAACCCTCATAGTTCAAGGATCAAATAGTAGAAAAAATTGTTCGGGGTCTGAATTGAAAAATCCTCATAGTTTGGTGGCCGGACTGCCGAAACAAATTGTTCGGGGTCTGAATTGAAAAAACCTCATAGTTCAAGGGTCGAATTGCAGAAACAATTTGTTCGGGGTCAGAATTGAAAACTCCTCATAGTTCGGGGTCAGAATTGAAAAATACTCATAGTTCGGGGTCAGAATTGAAAAATCCTTATAGTTCAAGGGTCGAATTGCAGAAAAAAAATATTTGGGGTCTAAAATTGCAAAACTCATTATAGTTTGGGGGCCCAATTGACGAAAGAAATTGTTCGGGGTCTGAATTGAAAAAACCCATATAGCTCGGTGGCCGAAATGACGAAACAAATTGTTCGGGGTCTGAATTGAAAAATACTCATAGTTCGATGGGCGAATTGATGAAAGAAATTGTTCGGGGTCTGAATTGAAAACTCCTCATAGTTCGGGGGCCGAAATGACGAAACAAATTGTTCGGGGTCTGAATTGAAAAAACCTCATAGTTCAAGGGTCGAATTGATGAAAGAAAATGTTCGGGGTCTGAATTGAAAAAAACCTCATAGTTCGGTGGCCAGATTGTCGAAACAAATTGTTCGGGGTCTGAATTGAAAAAACCTCATAGTTCAAGGGTCGAATTGATGAAAGAAATTGTTCGGGGTCTGAATTGAAAAAACCTCATAGTTTGGGGGCCCAATTGACGAAAGAAAATGTTCGGGGTCTGAATTGAAAAATACTCATAGTTCGGGGGCCGAAATGACGAAACAAATTGTTCGGGGTCTGAATTGAAAAAACCTCATAGTTCAAGGGTCGAATTGATGAAAGAAAATGTTCGGGGTCTGAATTGAAAAATCCTCATAGTTTGGGGGCCCAATTGACGAAAGAAAATGTTCGGGGTCTGAATTGAAAAATACTCATAGTTCGGTGGCTGAATTGCCGAAATAAATTGTCAGGGTTTGAATTGAAAAAACCTCATAGTTCGGGGTCAGAATTGAAAAATACTCATAGTTCGGTGGCTGAATTGCCGAAACAAATTGTTCGGGGTCTGAATTGAAAAAACCTCATAGTTTAAGGGTCGAATTGCAGAAACAATTTGTCGGGGTCAGAATTGAAAAAACCTCATAGTTCAAGGGTCGAATTGATGAAAGAAAATGTTCGGGGTCTGAATTGAAAAATCCTTATAGTTCAAGGGTCGAATTGCAGAAAAAAAATATTTGGGGTCTAAAAGTGCAAACTCATTATAGTTTGGGGGCCCAATTGACGAAAGAAATTGTTCGGGGTCTGAATTGAAAACTCCTCATAGTTCGGGGGCCGAAATGACGAAACAAATTGCTCGGTGGCGAATTGATATATTTTCATAGTTCGATGGGCGAATTGATGAAAGAAATTGTTCGGGGTCTGAATTGAAAACTCCTCATAGTTCGGGGTCAGAATTGAAAACTCCTCATAGTTCGGGGTCAGAATTGAAAAAACCTCATAGTTCAAGGGTCGAATTGATGAAAGAAAATGTTCGGGGTCTGAATTGAAAACTCCTCATAGTTCGGGGTCAGAATTGAAAACTCCTCATAGTTCGGGGTCAGAATTGAAAAAACCTCATAGTTCAAGGGTCGAATTGCAGAAAAAATTGTTCGTTGTCTGAATTGAAAACTCCTCATAGTTCGGTGGCCCATTGACGAAATAAATTGTTCAGTGTCTGAATTGAAAAAACCTCATAGTTCAAGGGTCGAATTGATGAAAGAAATTGTTCGGGGTCTGAATTGAAAAAACCTCATAGTTCAAGGGTCGAATTGATGAAAGAAATTGTTCGGGGTCTGAATTGAAAAAACCTCATAGTTCAAGGGTCGAATTGATGAAAGAAAATGTTCGGGGTCTGAATTGAAAAAACCTCATAGTTCAAGGGTCGAATTGATGAAAGAAATTGTTCGGGGTCTGAATTGAAAAAACCTCATAGTTCAAGGGTCGAATTGATGAAGAAATTGTTCAGTGTCTGAATTGAAAAAACCTCATAGTTCAAGGGTCGAATTGATGAAAGAAAATGTTCGGGGTCTGAATTGAAAACTCCTCATAGTTCGGGGTCAGAATTGAAAACTCCTCATAGTTCGGGGTCAGAATTGAAAAAACCTCATAGTTCAAGGGTCGAATTGATGAAAGAAATTGTTCGTGTCTGAATTGAAAACTCCTCATAGTTCGGGGTCAGAATTGAAAACTCCTCATAGTTCGGGGTCAGAATTGAAAAAACCTCATAGTTCAAGGGTCGAATTGATGAAAGAAATTGTTCGGGGTCTGAATTGAAAAAACCTCATAGTTCAAGGGTCGAATTGATGAAAGAAATTGTTCGGGGTCTGAATTGAAAACTCCTCATAGTTCGGTGGCCCATTGACGAAATAAATTGTTCAGTGTCTGAATTGAAAAAATTCATAGTTTGGTGTTCGAATTGACGAAAGAATTTGTTCGGTGTCTAAATTGAAAAAACTTCATAATTTGGTGGTCGAATTGACGAACAAAATTGTTCAGTGTCTGAATTGAAAACCCTCATAGTTCAATGTTCGAATTGACGAAAGAAATTGTTCGGTGTATGAATTGAAAAAACCTCATAGTTAGGTGTTCGAATTGATGAAAGAAATTGTTCAGTGTCGAATGAAAAAATTCATAGTTTGGTGTTCTAATTGACGAAAAAATATTCGGTGCTTGAATGAAAAAAGCTTATAGTTGGGTGTTCGAATTGACGAAAGAAATTGTTCGGTGTCTGAATGAAAAAACTTCATAGTTCGGTGAACGAATTGAATAAAGAAATTGCTCGGTGTCTAAATTGAAGAACCCTCATAGTTCGGTGGTCGCATTGACGAAATAAATTGTTCAGTGTCTAAATTGAAAAAATCTTATACTTCGGTTGTTGAATTGACGAAATAAATTGTTCGGTATCTAAATTGAAAAAATCTCATAATTTGGTATTCGAATTGACGAAAAAAATTCTTCGATGTCTGAATTGAAAACACCTTGTGTTTTATTTTATCTTTACCCAGTCATAGATGTATTAATTCTATTTTTAATATTTTTTTTAAATAATGAAATGATAAAGAAAGTTTAGAAAAACAAAAAAACGCTTGTTAAACAAGTAATTCAGCTTCGAAGACGCCATCATAACGCGTTTATATTTATCGCTTCAAAACCATACCTTAAAAATTTAACTTTAACCCGAATTTCTACAAATGTCTTAAAATCACACATTCATCTTCAAACTGAATAGAAAGAGTTGTCCGAAGATTTTCGAAGAAAAATAGGGAAAGTTATGCAATTTACAAATTAAAAGTCGTTCATTTCATGGAAAAAACACAAGTTATTCAAGTTGTTCACTGCCAGTTATATCAACGCTATAGGTTAAAAAGTGGTAATCTGGTGAAACTCGACATATACCAACGTGAACATAACCTATAATAGCCAAATGAGAGAGAAATATGCATATTAAAGTGATGAAAAGTAAAGATTAATCACCTTTAACATTGTGTCGAAACAAGCATAAGGAAAGTTAGACTTTTTAAACTCATTTAGCAAATTGAGAAATGGACAGACCAA
Organism: Begonia masoniana; assembly: GCA_022432975.1. Taxonomy (NCBI): domain Eukaryota; kingdom Viridiplantae; phylum Streptophyta; class Magnoliopsida; order Cucurbitales; family Begoniaceae; genus Begonia; species Begonia masoniana. The sequence goes on from CM039515.1 coordinate 14,669,883, forward strand.
CAATGAAAACCAGCAAAAGTGTTCATATATCTATGGTAGAATAAATGTAAACATCCGTGAATGAACTTAAAACAAATTTCAAATAGTCAAAGCATCCACTGTTCTTATGAAGTAGTGAATTAAAAACTTGCCATACTGTTTAGCAATTTCATTCCAGTCAAGCAAAATTTGCTCCCTTCTAGAATTTCCTTTTGCAAACTGGAGAAGACTCTTTAGCCAACCGCTATCCTTTGTTTCTAACATTCTACAAAGATCTGGGTATTCCTTTCCCTCTGGAATGTATTGGTAGTACAACCTGCTCAAGAACATGTAGTAAGAATCCTCCAAAAGCTAAAACACTTCACTTCATCAATTCATGCTTATTATTTTTATTATTCATCTCTTTTTTTCATATTAAACAACCCCAAAGACATAGCATACTAACATAGTTCAAATAGTTATACTACCCACAAACTAACCCAACAGTCAATACTAATCCAACTAGTTGTATCGAGCGATTTGGTCAATTACATCAGTTCAGTTTGGTTTCAAAAAAAAAAAAAAAACTGAATACTATGGTTTAATCTCAGTTTACATAATATAAGAATCTAACTAATCAAACGATCCCCCAAACTTAAAATTAACCAGTTGGTCTTATATTATTTTTTTAACTTCAACAAATTTGGATTCTTCACACAAATTTTTCATGGATCTTGTTTATTTTTTCGAAAATTAATTAGAATGTAATATTGTTAAAGTCTTTACAAGCATATAAACATTGAAACTACCATAAAAAGATTCAAGAATTTAACAATTGTTTTTTTAATAGTTTATTATATTTGAGTTTTTGGCTAAATAACATACTTGAATGTATTCGATATTTTATTTTTAGTTTGTTTAGCTAGTGCGGCCTGGTTTGTGATAAACCCCAACCTGCTAACTGCCAACTCAGCCATTAGTTAGGATAAAGGTGCTCACTTGTTCATCCTTCTGTTTATACTAAATATCCATTTCTTTATAATGAATTGTATCTAAGACTGGCAGAATTTGAGGGTGTTAAAATGGGGGAGGTAGTCATAGGGCTTTGAGAGATAGAGAAAAGGGTGTAAGGGAGGAGAATGAGGAGGGGAGGGTGGTGGGTTAAGTCTTCACGGACCTGTATTGCATCAGAACTCCATCTATCATTCTTCATTCTTTACATTATTGCCTGGAGCAGCAACTTGCATCGCTGAAAAATCTTTGTCTAGGAAAGCAAAGTGAGCTGCGTCTAATGTTTATGCCGCTTAAGTGCCTTCTTTTTAGAACACAACTGATTTCACCACTTGACTAGTAGAGCTAGAAATGAAAGAGGTATATCTGATGGGATTACTGCGGGGTGTGTTTAAGCTTTGATACCTAGGAATTGATTTGACCGAATTGTTTGAATCATTAATTTAGTTTGACACTTGTCTGTTCTTAATCTAGTTTTTAGTCCCTCGCTGGTTCTTAATCTTAGTTATTTAATGTTGTGGTGTTTACCCTTGTCATTTCTTAATCTTAGTTCTGAATGCACTGTGATGTTTATATTTTTCTAGGCAAACATTTCTTAGTAATATAATTCCCATTGAAGAATGCCATCTTCGCAATTACCTTGGTTGATATTTCCTTTTGCGAAATATTAAGCTTTGTTGTGTTAGGTCTTGGATTGTATTTACTTGACAGACTGACATAAAATAAATTTGAGGTATGGTTTGATTTGTGATTTCTCCTCTTTTGATTATTTTTCGAAGTCATGGCTCTTATGTTTATGTAAAAACTTATTTTCTTAACTTAGTTTCTTTTATTACTGTAAATTTTAACGTTTCAAATATTTTGAAATTTCTCTCTATGCCTATCATCCATTTTCTTGAAATAATCGCCGGTTCACTTCCAACTTGCCTGTTAGATATATAGAATATATGGCTTCATTTAGTCAATAGATTGGAATGGACCTCCATAACTACAAATACCTGTTATTGTTTGCTTAACTCATTTGTTTATGTCAATCACTCTCTCAAACTTGCATATTTGGGCTTAATTGTTGCAATGTGTCGAATCCCTTATTGAAACGCCCCAATTTAAAATCCTCAATTTTTCTTTCTCCAATTTAGAACCATAATTTAAAAATCTCAAAAAAATTAGAGATGTTAAACGAGCGAGTCGAGTCGAGCCGAGCCGAGCCGAGCCGAGAAAGTCCTAGCTCACCGAGCTTGCCGAGCCAAACGAGCCGAGCCTAACGAGCGGATCAAAAAAATTTCAAACTCGAGCCGGCTCGCGAGCCACGAGCTTAACGAGCCGAGCCGAGCCGGCCCAACGAGCCTAACAAGCTGAGCTTAACGAGCAGAAATTACATAAATAAAGATTTCCTTACATAAATAAAGATTTCCTTACATAATCACTAAATTTAAAATAAATACGTCCTCAAATTATAATTCAATGCATAAAATAAATTAAAAACGTAGGTGAAAAATAACATAACTCATGACTGGTCGCCGTCGGGTTCATCGTTGTCCATGTCCTCACCCTGTTGTGGAGGGCGATATGGTCTCAACAGGTGCTCTGGAAAGATAGGTAAACTAGGGTTCGCTGGATTTAAATGGTCATGAACATTTACTACTCTCACATACGTGCAAAGAAGGTAAACTTGGGTTCGCTGGATTCAAATGGTCATAATGAACATTTACTGCTCTCACATAACGTGCAAAGAAGTTTGTCTGCTCCACCAGACATAATATTTGAAAGAAAAATATATAATCATAATAAATAACAATGTCAAATAGATATGTCACAAGTCAACTTCGAGTTAACTAGTATTTTAATATTTTTAATATAAAATATTCTAAAATTTTGCATATTCGAAGATAATATTTGAAAGAAAAGTATAGGTTATAATATTTAATCTTATTATAAATGAAATGGAAAGCGTGACATATGTATATTTCTGAAAATGACCTCATTTTATTTCCATCTTCATAGCTCCTTGGATTTAATCTTGTTTAAAATGGGAAATTGCTTGCTAATTTTATTTTTAAGTGATTTTATAGATATGCCCTCTTATTCCAGTTATTTGGAATCTATGCCTTGATATTTCTCTCATTTCCAAAAGAATTCCAACTATTTACAATTTTCTGGGTTCATCATTTGTCTGAACCAAAACTCCCCGTCATTGGTTGGATACAGAACTCCAAAGGCGTCCATGGAGTTCAACGAACTGTTGAGTAACGAGAAACGAGTTATGCTGAAACATTGCCGAGTTAGCAACTCGCTGAGTTCTGAATCCACTATGAACCTCATCGTCTGCTGAGTTACCGGCGAAGTTCAACGGCGAATATTCACTGAAACGGAGCTCCAATGTTGAAGGCTTGAAGCTGGAATATTTATTGAAACGGAGCTCCAATGAAGGCTTGAAGCTGGAATATTTATTTTTAGGTGTCGACCAGTTACATTGTAGGTCGACACTTTCATTGAACGAGGAAGAGCCTATCAATCGCTCATACAGAGCCGATTGCTCGCTCGTGTCTCTGTCTGAGTGTCGACTGTCTCTGTGAATCGGCTGTGATTCATATAAGATTATCGATGGTCAGACGTCGCCACGTCGGAGAGGATTCAGCGCTCGCCGTAGGACCCGAGCTGGGCTTCCGTTGACGAGCCAGCTCGCGAGCTGGCTCGCGAACTCGCGAGCAAGCTCGCGAGCAGGCTCGTCGAGCCCGGTCATTCACGGGCTCGCGAGCCAGGATGTCCAAGCTCGGCTCGAATCGCCTGTGTGACTCGAGCCAAACTCGCTCATTACTGTAGCTAGCCGAGCCAAGCTCGGCCCGCTACAGTAACGAGTCGAGCGAGCGAGCTGCCGAGCAGCTCGCTCGTTTAACATCTCTAAAAAAAATTTCCCAAATCGTTTTATCAAGTTAAATTAGTGCATTAAAACTCTAACTTTATAATATTTTAAAATTCTCTTTAAATAATAACTGAAATATTAACTGCGCAGAATCTTAATCAAAATTTTAAAATATTAAATAACCTTGTCGAAAATTGAAATAAATACAGTATTAACACAATTCATAAAAACTTCATTTATAAATAGATTATCCAAAGTTTCAATAGAAATATGAAATATGTTCAACAATTAAAATATACTAATTTAAACATTTCTCTCAGACCCAAAAACATCTTTTTCTTATGTATGCTCACTTGTCTCTAGAAGGTTCTAGATCACAGCCAACTCTTCATCAGATAAAAATTCACTCACATCACAAAATTATACAACTATAAGATTTAACTCAGCAAGCAAAAATACGTGCAAGTGTCAAAATTAACTTTTACCGAATCCGGATTACAGACTGGTTGGTACTCATTTCCCAACCTTAGACTCAGTAATCTCATTGTTGTTCAGGCTTTTGTCATCTTACTTTCGATCAAGCTCATAAATCTCATTGTCGTTCAGACTTTTGCTATCACGTCAGTATTATCGTAATGTTCAAGCTCACCATTTCATTGTCGTTCAGGCTTTTACTATCATATATTTTTCGTCAATTCCATCGTATTCATACACATATAATATACCCTACCAATTTTATCTTTATACTATTCTAAGTCAATACCTAAACATGCATGTTCAAATATCAGTAACGTGTAAGTAATCAGTTATAAGAAAATAATATAAACTTTTGTGATGTAAGGCCATAGGCAAAACATTAAAAATTGGTATTTTCACTTATTTGGATTCCGAGCTATTAGGGTTTCGGGATTTTTTCAATATTCTAGTATTCCCACAATATCTTGTTCAAATAAAATCTTAGTATCAATGCCTTCTTAATAAATCCAATTTCGACAGAGTTTGGGCATAATTTCCTTTCGTGTGCTCGTAGGTCGAATTGGTTCGAGTTGGGTCGGTTTGTAGGATTTTCAGGATATTTTTCTGCCTAAATAAAATATTTGACATTAATTCTTACTTCAATAAACCATTTCAAAAAGATTTAGGTAGAAATTCTTTACCAGTAAAATCTTAATTTGGTTCGGAACCAATCGGGTTAGTTCGGGTCAATCGGGCTAGTTCGGGTCGATCGGGCCTATTCAGGTCAACTGGGCCAGTTCGGTTCTGCTAGATTTATGTAAGACCCTCCGGCCCAAGTCCAACCTGGGATTTGCGGAGCACTGGGTGGTCCCACTCATGAACTTCTCCCCCTAGAAATGGAGTTTTTGTCCTCCCCACCACTCGAACCCAGGACCTCCAGGCTATAATCCATGGGCTACAAGTGATGGTACCACTTGGGCTAGACGTCTTTTTTTGTAAGACCCTCCGGCCCAAGTCCAACCGAGGATCCGCGGAGTTTTAACCCAGCACGTCATCCTCCGGCCCAAGTCCAACCCGGTATTCGCGGAGCACTGGTGTAACGCCCCGAGTTATCTGAACCCGGTTCGCTACTCATTACTTGACCATGACTAAGAAATTTCAAATAAATTTAAAACTTCATTCGACATACAAAATTTGACGTTTACTAAACGTTCAAAACATTTGAAAACTTTGCAGCGGAAAAATTATTTAAAACTACAATGGGGTTAAACCAGCGATGAAAATATCGTTGGAAAGATTAATGGAAATATTTCAAGTGTCCGGTCAAAAGAATTAAGGTTTTAAGTGATGGACTACTCAAGGAATTACAAAAGTCGAATTCATCTGCCGACGACAAAGTCAACAGAAGAAGCAGAAGTAGAAAACCAAAGGCTTCTGCCGATGACGTCTACACGACTTCACCCACAACTTCATCTGCCGATGAAGTCGTGAGAACTTCATACACCACTTCATCTGCCGATGAAGTCAACATAACTTCATCTGCCGATGAAGTCAGCGCAATTTCATCTCTCAATAGATAAACACACGACATCTTCCGATAACAACAATATGACTCCTTCCGATAGAATTAAAACATACACTACATCTTCCGATTCACTAAACGACAAACAGATTACTCTACATCTTCCGATTCGCTAAACGACAAAACCCCTTAACTCTCTCAGACTACACCTGCCGATCACTACTCGACGACTTAATACTCTACACCTTTCGATCGAATAGACTACATTTGCCGACACGTGCTTCTCACATGACTCCTTAAGGCATTTGCCGATAGACTTTCATCTTCCGACAGACTGACACACCACATCTACCGATAGACTTCCTTCTTCCGATAGACATCAACACGATTTCCTTCCACAGAACGCAATAAACCTCTACACATATCCACTGATACAAAAATTATTCAATTCCTACCAATGGACTAAACAACCTGTCTATAACCCCAGAAAGCTTCGACTATCTAACAGACTTAAAACATTTTACCAAAAATCCATTCATAACACTCCAAGTCATTGTATTGATCAAAATCAGTAAAAACATGAAAATCAGAAATTCTCGAAAACAAAGTCAAATAGCTGTAATCTCATTTACTAAAAACTTCATATACTCGATTAAATCATTATCCACTAAACCTCCACATCTGTAGACAACATGCTAAACCGCCCCATCAGTTACCATGCCGAAGCCTGAATGCACTCCTCCAACGTCCACTATTCCTCAACACGATCAGGAGACACACCTGCTAACACTTCTTCACCTACATCACAAAACTCATCTATTAGCCTAATGCTAAGTAAGTAAAGCAGTATATGAATGAAGTAAAATGCTGAACTTAAACTCCTAAATATGCAGTTTCTATTTTTCTCATCTCAGTGGCATACGCATTCGTTCATAACATGATCTGATCCCATGGTTCCCTTGGGAGTGGGATCAATTCTCCCAATGTCTACATCCTCCTACTTAATTAAGGGGCAGATGAATTCCCTTAACACTTGATCTGATCCCATGGTTCCCTTGGGAGTGGGATCAATTCTCCCAATGTCTAAATCCCTTCATAAGTTAAGGGGTGGATTAGTTCCCTTAATAGCTTGTCTGTCGCATACAGTTCATACCTTACCATTCCTTACATGAAATTCATTTTCGTAACTTTTAACAAAACATGATGCATGGACAATAGAAACATTCAAGCATACATAAACCTACTGTTTTGTGATGTAGGCCCGAAGGCACAAGCAATACTTTACTTACCTGGCTCCTGGAAATCTGTCTGGTTGCTAGCTACTTCGGAGGTCTGTTCACCTAAGTTCATACAGAATATAAATCAAGGCTTCACTAAACCTTTCAAAATATCAAACAGCGGTTCGAGAAATCTAGTTAGAAACTCTACTACCCGAGCATTCCTACTTATCGCTAAAACCCGAATCTACACTCAATCTCAGCATCCTCAAAATCCTCACATTGCAATCCTCCAGGCATTTCACCACTATACCACAAGAGAAATAAGGAAAAGAAACTTACCTAAGTCGAAGGAGAACCGAGCGAGGAGAATCGCCTAGAGAGCTCGGCTGCTTGAGCTGAAAGTTTCCGAAGAGAAGAGTATGAGAGGGGAGTGGCGGCTACAGTGCAATAAACCCAACCCTTATCCTTAAATACGTTACCCAACTTTTGAACATTGTAAATTACTCTAATACCCTTAACAAGTTGTTCAATAACCTTATTTAATTCATTACCTAGTCAAGTGTATTACTTTAATAATAAAAGGCTGGTTCGATAGAACCAGGTGCTACAATCTACCCTCCATAAAAGAATTTTGTCCTCAAAATTCAGTACCTGAATAACTCTGGATGTTGGTCTAACATGTCTTGCTGGAGCTCCCATGTTGCTTCCTCTGTATTCTGATTGTGCCACAAGACTTTTACCAATGGTACCTCCTTGTTGCGTAATACCTTTACTGCAAAATCTAAAATCTTTACTGGCTTTTCTTCATAGGTAAGTGTAGGTTGAATTTCAATGCTTTGCTGTTCGACAACTTGAGCTGGATCCCGCACACACTTCTTTAACATAGAGACATGAAACACGTTATGTATTCATCCCATAGAGGCTGGTAGCTGTAACTGATAAGCTGTTTTCCCGATCTTCTTCAGAATTGGGAACGGTCCAATAAATCTAGGATTTAGTTTGCCCCTCTTTCCAAACCTCACAACTCCTTTGAATGGTGATATCTTAAGAAAAACTTCATCCTCTACTTCAAATTCCAGTTCTCTTCTCCTCTTGTCTGCATAGCTTTTCTGTCGGCTTTGAGCTGTCAAAATTCTCTGTCGGATGAGGGCAATCTTCTCCACTGTTTGCTGCACGATATCAGGACCTAGTAATTTTGCTTCGCCAACTTCATCCCAGTACAACGGTGATCTGCATTTTCGTCCATATAATGCCTCATACGGTGCCATTCCTATTGTCGCCTGAAAACTGTTGTTGTAAGAGAACTCTACCAATGGTAAATACTTACTCCAAGATCCTTGAAAATCTATTATGCACGCTCGGAGCATATCCTCTAAGGTCTGAATAGTTCTCTCGGATTGTCCATCTGTTTGAGGGTGAAAGGCTGTGCTGAAGTTAAGTTGCGTTCCCATAGCCTTATGCAAACTTTTCCAAAACTTAGATGTAAATCTAGAGTCTCGGTCTGAAACTATAGTGCTTGGAACTCCATGTAATCTAATGATCTCTTGCACATACAACTCAGCAAGTTGATCCATCGAATATGTTATCTTTATCGGCAGAAAATGGGTGGATTTGGTCAAACGGTCAACTATTACCCAAATCGCATCATGTCCTTTTGTTGTTCTAGGCAATCCTGTAACAAAATCCATTGCCACTTGATCCCACTTCCATTCCGGAACCGGTAGGGGTTGTAATGTTCCTGCAGGTCTTTGATGTTCAGCCTTAATCTGTTGGCAGACCAAACATGACTCCACATGCTTCGCCACACATCTTTTCATACCTGGCCACCAAAAATGCTGCTTGAGATCTCTGTACATCTTGGTACTTCCAGGGTGGACAGAGAACCTGGAAGAGTGTGCCTCAGAAAGAATTTCCTTTCTAAGTTCGGTATCAGCTGGAACAAACCATCTATTTCTAAACTTAAGGACCCCATCGGTAGAATGGTTAAAATCTGACTTGTCCGTAGAATCCATGTTTGACTTGTACTTGCTACACTCGTCATCAGTTATCTGAGCTTCCTTTATTTTCTCTAGAATGGTAGGCTTTAAAGTTATGGCTGAAAGTATGGCTGTCACATCAGTTACTGCTTCTAGATTAAACTTTTGGAATTCTGACTCTAGAGTTAATGGCATACTGAAATTCATAGGTGGGGTTGATGTTGTTACTCTACTCAAGGCATCCGCCACAACATTTGCCTTACCAGGGTGGTACTTAATCTCAAGGTCATAGTCTTTTACAAATTCCAACCATCTACGTTGCCTCATGTTTAGTTCCTTCTGTGTGAAAATGTACTTCAGGCTCTTATGGTCGGAAAATATTTCACAAGATTGTCCATACAAATAATGTCTCCAAATTTTAAGTGCAAATACCACAGCAGCTAATTCTAAGTCATGTGTAGGGTAATTCTTCTCATGAGTTTTCAACTGTCTGGAAGCATAGGCTATCACTTTTCCTTCTTGCATCAAGACACAGCCAAGACCAATCTTGGATGCATCACAATAAATACTAAATTTACCATTCTCAGCAGGAAGGGTCAGGATTGGAGTATTGGTCAGTTTCTGTTTCAAGGCTTGGAAACTATGCTCACATTCATCGGTCCATAAGTACTTCACATTTTTCCTTGTTAACTTAGTAAGAGGTGTAGCAATCTTTGAAAATCCTTCAATGAACTTTCTATAATACCCTGCAAGTCCAAGAAAACTTCTAATATCAGTAGCATTCTTCGGTTGGGGCCATTCCTTAACTGCTTGAACCTTGGCTGGATCGACTGATATTCCATCTCCAGAGATCACATGACCCAGAAAGTGAACTCTATCCAACCAAAACTCACACTTGGAGAACTTAGCATAAAGCTGGTGCTGCCTAAGTACTCCTAACACCAAATTCAAGTGCCTAGCATGATCCTCCTTAGTTCTAGAATAGATCAGAATGTCGTCTATGAATACAATAACAAACTTGTCCAAATACTCTTGAAACACCCTATTCATAAGGTCCATGAATGCTGCTAGTGCATTTGTCAAACCAAAAGACATAACCAAAAACTCATAATACCCATACCTTGTGCGAAAGGCAGTCTTTGGGATATCTTCAGATTTAACCTTCAACTGATAATAACCAGACCTTAAGTCAATCTTAGAGAAAACTCTTGCACCATTGAGCTGGTCAAATAAATCATCAATCCTAGGCAGGGGATACTTGTTTTTGATGGTCAGCTTGTTTAATTCTCTATAGTCTATGCACATACGCATCGATCCATCTTTCTTCTTGACAAAGAGGACAGGTGCACCCTACGGTGAGAAGCTAGGGCGTATGAATCCCTTCTCCAACAAGTCCTCCAACTGTTTCTTTAACTCCTTAAGTTCTGTTGGTGCTAGTCTATATGGATTTTTAGACACAGGTTCTGCTCCAGGGTAGACATCTACAACAAACTCAATTTCTCTATCCGGTGGCAAACCGGGAAGGTCATCCAAAAACACTTCTGGGAAGTCTTGGACAGCAAGGATATTTTGAGGAGTTGCCTTACCTACAAGTTGTGTATCTAGAACACATGCCAAGAAGCACAAGTACTCCTTGCATGGTGAAGGTCTAAAATTTAAAGAAGTCATAACAGACATTTCCTTACTCTTCTCTGAAGCTTGGAAGGTATGTTTCAAACCACCAGGAGGTTGGAAACTAACTATCCCAGTCCTACAATCAATTATGGCGTGGTGTTTAAACAACCAATCCATTCCTAAGATTACATCAAATCCCATTATATCCATAACAATTAAATCAGCAGATAGATTTTTGTCCCCTACTAATACCATGCAATCATGCAACACTTGGTTGGAATGTAAATGTTCACCAGAGGGTAAAGCAACATTGAATGCATGCCTAGAAGGTGTGGATTGTACTTCTAATTTATCAGCAAAAGCAGACGCAACAAAAGAATGGGTTGCTCCTGAATCTAGCAAGGTAAAAGCAGGCATAGAATTAACCAATATAGTACCTGACACAACAGCGGGCTGGTCCTCTTCGCCCGACTCCATCATGGAAAATATTCTCGGTTTTATCTTAGCAGGGCCACTCTTCAACGTTGGGCAGTCTCTGATGACGTGGCCAGTCTTATTACAGTTGAAACATCGAAGGACCCTGGGCTTCGGGCAATCCTTAAACGAATGCCCAAACTCCTCACAGTTATAACACTTACCAGTCCCAAACTTACACTCGCCCGGGTGGCTCTTCATACATTTCATGCACTGAGGAAACTTCTTGGTGTCCGGTACCTTCTTTCCAGAACCTTGGCCACTCTGACCATCAGCGGGTCTCTTTATTCCCCTCTGTTGGTGGGGCTGGAAGAACTTTCGCGGGGCTTCCTTTGGTCCAGCACACTTCATTTCAGCTTCTTCTGCCTCCAATGCAGTAGACACTACTTCGCTGAATGACAAGCCTTTAATGCCTGAGTACTTCACTCCTCTGTAAATCTCTGGCTTTAGACCTTGCAGGTATTGAAACACTTTATCCTCATTTCTATGAACAAGGTATCCAGCAAACATTGACAGAGACTCGAATTGCCTATTGTACTCTGCCACAGACCCAGTCTGCTTCAAGCTCAAAAACTCAGCCTTCTTTGCGTTCTGGACAGTGGTGCTAAAATATTTCTCATAGAAGACTTCCTTGAATTGCGACCAGGACATGGTTGCAATATCGGTGGTGATCTCTAGCGACTCCCACCAAAGTTGTGCATCCCCTGCTAGATGAAACGTTGCCAAAATGACTTTCTCCCCTTCTCCAACATTGGCACACCTGAACATGCTCTCTATCTTTCGAAGCCATTCCTCAGCAACAATCGGGTTAGATGACTTTCCATCAAATGTGGGCGGTTGTAGCCTACGAAATCTATCCCCTGAATGCTCATTGACGTGACCTGAATTGGCACTTCCTTGTGTTTCCCGACTCAATAACACACCTAACTGGTCAGATTGCTGTCGCACAATATCTGTCTGCTGACGCATCAACTCCGTCAGCTGTCTAATTACACTTGAATCTTCTTCATTCCTCAAGTTTGGCATCTCCCTAGGTACTCTTGGTCTCCCTGGTCGTCTAGCCATTTGTCTAAGGTTCTGCACAAAGTTATCTATACTCATAAACATCTTATAACTGAAGCTAACATAAACACTTACAGTTGTTGGAGTACTTTCATGCGACGGTTGGCACTGATGAGTAATCTTTTGAACGGTTTAACTGAATGTCTCTGATACCATACTGTAACGCCCCGAGTTATCTGAACCCGGTTCGCTACTCATTACTTGACCATGACTAAGAAATTTCAAATAAATTTAAAACTTCATTCGACATACAAAATTTGACGTTTACTAAACGTTCAAAACATTTGAAAACTTTGCAGCGGAAAAATTATTTAAAACTACAATGGGGTTAAACCAGCGATGAAAATATCGTTGGAAAGATTAATGGAAATATTTCAAGTGTCCGGTCAAAAGAATTAAGGTTTTAAGTGATGGACTACTCAAGGAATTACAAAAGTCGAATTCATCTGCCGACGACAAAGTCAACAGAAGAAGCAGAAGTAGAAAACCAAAGGCTTCTGCCGATGACGTCTACACGACTTCACCCACAACTTCATCTGCCGATGAAGTCGTGAGAACTTCATACACCACTTCATCTGCCGATGAAGTCAACATAACTTCATCTGCCGATGAAGTCAGCGCAATTTCATCTCTCAATAGATAAACACACGACATCTTCCGATAACAACAATATGACTCCTTCCGATAGAATTAAAACATACACTACATCTTCCGATTCACTAAACGACAAACAGATTACTCTACATCTTCCGATTCGCTAAACGACAAAACCCCTTAACTCTCTCAGACTACACCTGCCGATCACTACTCGACGACTTAATACTCTACACCTTTCGATCGAATAGACTACATTTGCCGACACGTGCTTCTCACATGACTCCTTAAGGCATTTGCCGATAGACTTTCATCTTCCGACAGACTGACACACCACATCTACCGATAGACTTCCTTCTTCCGATAGACATCAACACGATTTCCTTCCACAGAACGCAATAAACCTCTACACATATCCACTGATACAAAAATTATTCAATTCCTACCAATGGACTAAACAACCTGTCTATAACCCCAGAAAGCTTCGACTATCTAACAGACTTAAAACATTTTACCAAAAATCCATTCATAACACTCCAAGTCATTGTATTGATCAAAATCAGTAAAAACATGAAAATCAGAAATTCTCGAAAACAAAGTCAAATAGCTGTAATCTCATTTACTAAAAACTTCATATACTCGATTAAATCATTATCCACTAAACCTCCACATCTGTAGACAACATGCTAAACCGCCCCATCAGTTACCATGCCGAAGCCTGAATGCACTCCTCCAACGTCCACTATTCCTCAACACGATCAGGAGACACACCTGCTAACACTTCTTCACCTACATCACAAAACTCATCTATTAGCCTAATGCTAAGTAAGTAAAGCAGTATATGAATAAAGTAAAATGCTGAACTTAAACTCCTAAATATGCAGTTTCTATTTTTCTCATCTCAGTGGCATACGCATTCGTTCATAACATGATCTGATCCCATGGTTCCCTTGGGAGTGGGATCAATTCTCCCAATGTCTACATCCTCCTACTTAATTAAGGGGCAGATGAATTCCCTTAACACTTGATCTGATCCCATGGTTCCCTTGGGAGTGGGATCAATTCTCCCAATGTCTAAATCCCTTCATAAGTTAAGGGGTGGATTAGTTCCCTTAATAGTTTGTCTGTCGCATACAGTTCATACCTTACCATTCCTTACATGAAATTCATTTTCGTAACTTTTAACAAAACATGATGCATGGACAATAGAAACATTCAAGCATACATAAACCTACTGTTTTATGATGTAGGCCCGAAGGCACAAGCAATACTTTACTTACCTGGCTCCTGGAAATCTGTCTGGTTGCTAGCTACTTCGGAGGTCTGTTCACCTAAGTTCATACAGAATATAAATCAAGGCTTCACTAAACCTTTCAAAATATCAAACAGCGGTTCGAGAAATCTAGTTAGAAACTCTACTACCCGAGCATTCCTACTTATCGCTAAAACCCGAATCTACACTCAATCTCAGCATCCTCAAAATCCTCACATTGCAATCCTCCAGGCATTTCACCACTATACCACAAGAGAAATAAGGAAAAGAAACTTACCTAAGTCGAAGGAGAACCGAGCGAGGAGAATCGCCTAGAGAGCTCGACTGCTTGAGCTGAAAGTTTCCGAAGAAAAGAGTATGAGAGGGGAGTGGCGGCTACAGTGCAATAAACCCAACCCTTATCCTTAAATACGTTACCCAACTTTTGAACATTGTAAATTACTCTAATACCCTTAACAAGTTGTTCAATAACCTTATTTAATTCATTACCTAGTCAAGTGTATTACTTTAATAATAAAAGGCTGGTTCGATAGAACCAGGTGCTACAACTGGGTAGTCCCACTCATGAACTTCGCCCCTTAGAAAGGAATTTTTTGCCTTTCCCACCACTCGAACCCAGGATCTCTAGGCTATAATCCATGAGCTACAAGTGATGGTACCACTACTTAAGTGAACCGATTCGGTTAGACCACACTTTAGTGAACCAGGTGGTTTGGTTCACTGGTTCTTAGGTTGGGATTAAAACCCATTTTTTCTTCTTCTCTGTTCTTCGTGTTTCCTTCGCGAAGTGTAAATTTGTCGAGAGAGAGAGAGAGAGAGAGTGTGTGTGTGTGTAACGATCCAGGATTTGCCTATACTCGAATTCAAGATTAGCCTATACTCAGCTCACCCGAGGTTTGCAATCTGAAGTTTGCCCTGTAATCGCACTCATGATCTTCTTTCCCCTAGAAAAAGAGTTTCACTAGCTCAATTGGTACTAGGTTTCCATGAACATGGTACTTTAGCCTGGATGGCCAGAGTTAGAAACCTAGAGAAGACATGAAACTCCCTTTCCAAGGGGGAGAAGATCACGAGTGCGATTGCGGGGCAAACCTCGGGTGAGCCGAGTATAGGCAAATCCCAGATCGTTACAAAAACTAGCTCAATTGGTACTAGGTTTCAATGAACATGGTACTTTAGCATGAAGGGCCAAGGTTCGAAACCGAGGGAGAGTATGAAACTCCCTGGCCAGGGAGGAGAAGTTTATAAGTGCGATTGCGGGGCAAACCTCAGATTGTGGGGCAAACCTTGGGTGAGCCGAGTAGAGGCAAATCCCAGATTCGAATATAGGTAAATCCCGGATCGTTACAAAAAAGATGTATTTTTTTTTTACGATCCGGGATTTGTCTATACTCAAATCCGGGATTTGCCTCTACTCGGTTCACCCGAGGTTTGCCCCTCAATCGCACTTATGATCTTTACCCCCCTAGAAAGGGAGTTTCATGTATTCCCTAGATTTCGAACCTTGGCCCTCCAGGCTAAAGTATCATGTTCATGGAAACCTAGTACCAATTGAGATAGTAGGCATGAAACTCCCTTTTCAGGGGGAGAAGATCATGAGTGCGATTGCGGGGCAAACCTCGGGTGAGCCGAGTATAGGAAAATCACAAATTCAAGTATAGACAAATCCCAGATCGTTACAGAGTGTGTGTGAGAGGGAGACAGATCGAGAGGGAAAGTTGAAAACAGAGAGAGATGAGGGATTTTACACCGATGGCTTGTCGACGGAGGTTGAGTAGTTGATCTCCCCGGAGTTGTTGCGCGCCGAGGAGGGATTTCTTCTTGTCGGAGGAGATTCGCTGCGTCGGAGACAGAGGTAAGTGTTCTTCTCTGTCGAAGAATTTGGGAGGAAAAGTTGTGGTGTGATTTTTCCACCACCCGAACCCCTCTATTTATAGGGGAGGGGTTTGCCCACGCGCCCCTCTGTGAAATCCAAGTTTAACTCGGATTTTCTGAGCTGTAACAGATTAGCTCGGATTTTTAATGAAGTTGAATTTGATTCTTCATTTTTTTCTAGACGCTTTCCAAACTACATTCATTCTGATCGGACGTCGGATTTTCAGAGGAGAATCCTACTGGTTCTCTGAAATCTGGGTTCAGCTCAGATTTGCTGAGTCGAAAATTTGAACTTCTTCTATTCATGGATGATTTTCAGGCTAAGTTCATCTTTGATTGTTATCTGATTTTCATAGAAGAAATTTGAGATGAGCTTTGACTTGGTTTTTGATTTGGGAAATTTTGAAACTGAATTTTGAATTTTGAAATTAATCTTTTGAATTGAACCCTAATACGTTACAATCTCTCCTCCTTAAAAAAAAATTCGTCTTCGAAATTTAAATAGTTACCTGAAAAGCTCCGGATAGGCATTTTTCATGTCTTCTTTTCTTTCCCAAGTTGCTTCCTCAATATTTTGATTTTTTCATAGTATTCTGACAAGCGAGATCTTCTTATTCCTTAGTTCTCTTTCTTCTGAATCTAGAATTTGAGTCAGTCTTTCTTCATATGATAAGTAGAAATTGATTGCAACGTCTAGAGATCCCATAGGTAAAACATGTGAGGAATCTGAAATATACTTCTCCAACATCGATACGTGGAATACGTTGTGCATGTGCTTGAAAGTATCTGGCAAATCTAACTGATAGGCGACTTCTCCTACTCTTTTTGAGATTTCAAATGGACCTATAAATCTTAGGCTCAACTTCTATTTCTTTCCGAAGCGCATCACACCTCTCATTGGTGATATTTTCAGGAAAACCGGATCCCCTACTGCAAACTCTAACTTTCTTCTTCTCCGATGAGCATAACTTTTCTGTCTACTTTGGGATGTAAGAATTCTTTTCCGAATTAGTGCATTGATTTAAGCAGTTTGCCTTAAAATATCAGGCCTAACAAGTATTCTTTCACCGACTTCATCCCAATGCACGGGAGATCTGCACTTTCTGCCATATAAAGTTTTATAAGGTGATATGCCCGGAGGCCTTTCACTCGATCCCAAACAAAAGTCCAAACTTTATTTAACCTACTTGCTAACAATTTACTTTCTTTTGCAGGTGAGACCATCTTTGAAGACTTGGATTGGGAACATAAAGCTCAAGACATGGAACAACCCCTAGACCTTATCACTTGGGAGAAAAGCAGTGAAAAGCTTGAAGAGCAAAGGAGTGAAGAGTTTGAAGTGGGAATTTGTCTTCCTGACATCCCATCCTTATAACTTTTATTTCAGGCAGACATTGGCCTATTTCTTGTAACATTGGCAAACACTTAGCCATTTATTTCATCATGCATCAGGCATCAGGACTAGATTGAATGGTTAGGTTAGTTGGTGGTTAAGGTAATTTAGATTGGCTCAAAACTAGAGATGGTGGATGGCCAATCGTGGAAGCCCAAGAAAGGGGAAGGAGGTGCGCCGGTCAGCCAAGGGCGTTCCCCCTCCCACATCATCGAATCTCGGCCCTTGAATGGAAGCTAAATCCATGACTAGTTTTGTTCCTTTCTTTTCTTGTAAACCCTAACCACCCTAGGGTTATTTATTGCATGGTATTGGTGTTTGTATTTCCTTCAGAATGATTAACACATAAAGCCCCCGGGTTTCTGCCTCTTCCCAAAACCATGAGAGTTTTGAGAGATTGCTATCGTCTTGACGAGAGGAGTTGCGCCTCCATTATTGTCCAAGCTCTAAGGTTGCTTGTACAACTCTTACCACCACTCTTTTGTTCTCTCCTATCACGAGGTAAGAACCATAAGAGAGTGGTCAAAACCTTTCCCAAACATAGTTGCATTTCCATTGGAAAGGCATCACCCGAGAACTCTTGAAACATAGCTCCTCGAGCCACCATCATCATAGTTCTCCAATCTCACACACTGTCCCACTATTATTTCTCCGCCATCCATCCAGGTAATATCCCCTCAAACCCCCCTTCGATTTGCTATGCTAACACGCCCCTCTTGCAGATCTGGGCGGGTATCATAAGGAGTCATCCCAATTGAAGCTTGATAGCCGTTGTTGTAGGCAAACTCCACTAATGGCAAATTTCTACTCAAATTTCCTTGAAATCAATAGCACAAGCCTGCAACATATCTTCCAAGGAATGAATCGTCCTTTCTGATTGTCCATCAGTTTGACGGTGAAAATCTATACTGAAGTTCAACTGAGTACCCATATGATGTGAATCGAGGAGCGATAAATCTCAAAGTCAAGGACCATGATCTATTAGAAGATAAAGAAGGTCCAACGAACAAAGCTTCACATGGTTTAGTTGTGGAAATCCAAGAAAAAGAGTCATCACAACATAAACAAATGACTATGAAAATAAAGAGCTTTTGTAGCATGGAAGTGGACCCCACGAACTTGGCAAAAAAAGACTTATAATGCACAAAGTTGGGCTCCACAAATACTAATGGATTGGAAAGAGAAGGGTAAAGATCCACGCAAACTACAAAGAGATAAAGATTCACGTGGATTGGAAAAAGATAAAGATCTACATGACTTGGTTTATGATGTGATCCAAGTTCAGACCAAGTCCAACCCCAAGAACAATGATCCAATTGAAGCTACACCCGGCCCAATGACCAGAGTAAGAAGCCCAAGATTATTGAAAGATCTTTTGAAGCAAGGGATGCCAAAGATGCATGAAGATTTGGGAGGGTGCGACGCACATGCACATGTAGGAATTAAAAACACATGTGTCATGCACATGCACATGTAGGAATTAAAAAGTCACATGCAAATCATACAAATCTCGTAGGAAAAGATCTTATCTGACTGAATCTACTCAAATCAATGCAAATTATGTTCAAACGTAGTTTAAATATGAGATGACATCTGATCATGCAAAGGATCATTATCTCACAATTTTATTAGTTATTTTATCTTTATTTTTGTTTTTTATTATTTAATTTAATTTTAATGTGTAGCCTATTTAATGGAAAAACTATTTCAAATTAATAGAAGAACAAGTTTGAATTAAAAAAGATTGAGTTTTTAGATAGGATTTCCCTTTAGTTCTTTCCGAATAACAACGATCTTCTTCAAGTCTCGCTTGAAGAATATCGCTTGATAGCTTTGGTTCTTACCAACGAGTTTTGTAACACTCGGAATTTTCATAAAACGTATGCAACCCTAGTTTAGAAGTAAGTATGAGAGTTTAACGTTCATTTTAGGGTTATGTTATATGGAGTAAAATTTGAAGAGAAAATTAGAGAAAAGAAAATGAAACCCTAGATGTAAGTGATAAAAAAATGTGTTAAGATGAAATTATAATAGAAAATTTTAAGTGAACAAAAGTGAAAGAAAAGAGATCTTTCACGTGGGAAATAAGGGAGTAAAGGTGGTGGGGTGTTTTTTTTAATAAATTAATGATTGTGGTTAGAAATCAAAAGATTAAAAAGATGTTTTTATAAATTAGGAGGATTAAGTGTTAAAAAGGGAAAAAACATCTCCTTCTTCCCCTCTTTTCCTCCACGCCATTTTCAGCCATTAGAAGCATTTCATCCTCCATTTTCATCAAGCTTTTCAAGAGTTTAAGGTATAAAATCAAGTGGGTTTTGAGTTTAATACTTGATAGTGATGGTTTTTTGGGGTTTTAAGGTATTTTTGGGGTATTTGGTTAGGGTTTGGGAAACCCTAAGGGTTAGGTCCAAAAATTTGGTTTCTAATGTTAAGTTTCTTTCCAAATTTCATGGTTTAGTTGTTGGATGGATTAGTTTAGGTTGTTTTAGGGATAGATTTGAGTTTTGGTGGAAATTATACAAAAATCAGATTTTTGAGTAAGAGCACCGATTCTGTTTTTGGCATTTCTGACTGGTTAAGTTATTTGTTTGGTTAATTTGAGTAATTCAATGGATAGTAGACGTGTAGAGGTTTACGGATTGGGGTGGCACGTCAAAATCTGATGAAAAACGAATAAGTTATGGCCGTTTGAAGTTGGACGCTGAAAAATTATGGGAAAATCGGATTTTAGAGCTTAGAGGGTAAATTGTCTCAAGTGTTGTTTAGTTTTGAGTTAGAAAATCCTTTAGAATTTATTAGTGGCTTTCTGAGTTATTTCTTTATATTTATTAGGTTGTCGAGCGAGTAAATTAATCGGACGAAGTGAGCAAACACGGGCCGAGCAGTCAGGTAAGTAGAGGAACTCTTTTTGGTGCCTTAGGCCTACACCATGGAACAGTAGGGTAAACTTTTGGTTTCTTGTTTCGCGTTGTGTTATGTTGTATTGCGTATTCTTCTGGCATGCATCACGTTCTAGTTTTGTGCATTGTGAATTGCGAGTGTGAATTGTAATAAGATAATAAGAATTGTAAGAACTTTTCTCGAGTAAATCAGCCTTGTCGGGAATAAGTGCTAGAGTGTAGCCCGCCGAAGGGATTTTTACGAGAGAGTGGTTTGGCTAAATTGTAAGAACTGGTCTCGAGTAAATTGGCCTTGTCGGGAATAAGTGCTGGAGTGTAGCACCCTGAGGAGACTTTTACGAGAGAGCGGTTTGGCTAAAAGATTTAAAACATCGTGAGTATGAACTCCTAGAAAATCATAGGGTTCTACAATCGATGTGGGTAAGGCAAATCGTGCTTGGCCGTCCTAGACAGTTATGAGATGCGTGCTAACCGGTTTTATTTGGTTGGATCAAGGCGTGGCCGTCTTAGACAGTTATGAGACGTGTCCCTACTTGATCCACCTAGCTTATGAAAAGATTAATGCAACGAACATAAAATGAACACAACTAAGAGTTAGAAACTGCATGTGATAGGATTAAGTTGCATTGGGTGTTATTAGCATTCGTTATTCCCTACTTACTAAGCATTAGGCTTACTTTTTGTGTTCTATGGTGTAGGTGACGATCTTTATTCTGGTGAGCTTGATGAGGGAGCCTAGGAATAGGCAGCAGTTGATGATGCATGGAGTATGCCGGTGCGGGCACTTGTCAGGGCGTCTTGACCACGTTCTTCGGGTAGTTTGGTGGGTAGTTTTGGTATTTTGTCTTGTAAATGTTTTTAACTATTTTTGGATGTTTGTGAGATTTGGTCTTTTGTTGGAATTGTTTATATAAAAGACGGTGTTTTATAACGTTGTAAAGAATGTTTTGGGATGGTTTTGAATATGTTTATAAAATGTTTGATTTTAAGATTACAGTTTTAGAAAATTCAGTGGTTATGCCGCTCAATTTTTCGTGTAGAAAATGACTTGGGTTTTCACTTGTTTTCACGTTTTTGTTGACGTTTTAGAGTCGTGTTTTTCTGGGATTTTCTCATGTCAGGAAGTGGGAAATGTCGAGAAATGTTTTGGGTAAGTTTTAGGTGTTTTGGGGGTGTGTGGTTTGAAGAAAATTGAGGAAAAGTGAAAAAGGGGTAAAATGGGCAATTTTTGGCCGAGGGACCCGAGAGGGTGCCGATCGATCGGCCACGGGCGCGCAGAGGAGAGCGCACGCGGCGTGCTGCTGCGCGCGCGATGCGCGCAACGGTAGAGCGCGTGGCGCTCGCTGTTTGCGCTCGCGCGGCCCCTTTGAGTGCTAACTCAAATTTTTTTAAAATTTTTCCTACTTCCAAAATGTTTTAACCTGATCTTTTCCAACATATTTTAAACATAATTTGGGCACGTTTTCCAACCATTTTTGAGGGTTCGAAAAACCCAAAAATCGAGTTGAAACATTATCAAAAATTATTTTAAAATGCGTTTTAAACTCGGGATTTGTTTGCAAAGTAGCGCACCGAGCCGGGGTGGGTTCGGGGGCGTTACAAGTTTGGTCTGGGTCAAGCTCCTGTTTTGATAGCTTCGGTTCAGCCAACAGTTATGGCTCGGGTCAAGCTCCTGTTTTGATAACTAGGGTTCCATCGAATTCTTCGATTGGGGTCTTAGTTCCTTACTTTTATTCTTGAATTGAAAAGGCATTCCTTTGAATTATTTCCCGTGGTTGTCGGGTCCTAGGTCCTTTCGATCCGAGGTTCGCATCACCATAAGCTTTCTGCATACTTTTCCAAAATTTAGAGGTAAATCGGGTATCTTGATCATACACGATAGAAACGGGCGTACCATGAAGTTTGATAATCTCTTGAACATAAAGCCGAGCTTACTGATGCATAGTATATATAGTTCTTACAGGGAGAAAATGCGCCGATTTGGTGAGTCGATCCACTATAATCCAAATAGAGTCGTGACCCTTAGCTGTCTTAGGAAGTCTCACCACAAAATCCATAATGATATGTTCCCAGTTCCATTGAGGCACCATGAGTGGTTCCAATGTACCAGCAGGTCATTAAAGAGCTTTGACTTGCTGACAAGTGAAACATTTCTCGACGAATTTGGCTACGTCCACTTTCAATCTACGCCACCAATAATGCTGCTTCAAATCTCGATACATTTTAGTTGACTCAGGATATACCGAGTAAGGGGTTGAATGTGCTTCCTTCAATATGGCCCTCTTTAAATCAGCTTCATCAGGTATACCCCATCTCTTTTTGAACTGGATTATCCCGTCATCTGATATAGAGAATTCTGAAATTTTTCTAGCCTCTAATTCTCCTTTCACCTTGCAAATAAATGCATCATCATGTTGTTTATCCTTTATTTGCTCAAGCAAACTTGGTTGAAGTGTCATAGCAGACAATCTTTCCAATATTCCAAATGGTACAACTTCGATATCTGATTTTGTAACGACCCTCATACTATGCCTAATTTCCCGTACGAAATTTTTTTTCCTTTTCTTTTATACTTAGCGTTTAAGTGGAAAGCAATTTAAAATCAATTGAATAAAACGTTTAAAGCAATTACAAAACAATTATTTAAAACAATGCATACCCAAACATCTACAAAATACAACCTCACCATTTCACTAACATAATTCTATCTATACCACAATTTCTATCCACATCACAAACATACATTTCACAATACAACTTAACATCAAGCACCCGATACTCATACGTCTTCCGAAACACCACCCCAAAACGAATCGAAACACAACTATAACAAAGTACATTTTCATGAAAATAAACTGCGTGGTTCCGTTTGAAAGTTTAACATATCCTCCTGTTTTAAAATCACAAAACAGTTCCAAAACGTTTAAAACATTAATATATAACCTATCAACTATCCAGAGCCAAGCATCCTAAAATGTTCTATACAACCATCAGCCGAGCCAATCATCCTAAAATGTTTTATACAACCATCAGCCCGACAATTCCCAAAAACCCTCAAAACACCTATCATGAGTCCCACGGGTCAAAATACGCTTCGACTGCGCCAGCACACCACCGCAAGCCATCCTCCGTCAACTGCATCACTCCTCAGGTGGAGGGATCTCGTCCTCACCTATGTCGAAATCACCTACACCATAGAATTAACACGTGAGCTAGGGGCTCAGTAAATCTACGTGAATGCACGTGAATGCTATGCATGTTCAGTTCACAAATCATTTCATTTCATTTCTTTTCCTTTATGTCACCGGGGCTTCACTCTCGCTAGATAGGAGCGGCACATCCGACGATTGGATAGCCCCTCGGATCTAACTGGGGGGGAAAGCATGCTTCATCCGACAGCCATGCCTGAACCACCGCCACCGACATGACCATCTTTGCATTCATTTACTTTTCGTTAACTTTTTCATGAAAACATACTTTGAAATTCATTTCGCATGCGTATCTAGAAAGAAAACAATGCATGGAGGTGCTCAATACTATTACAGAAACAATGAAAATAACACATCAGAAATCAACGAACACTAAACGTTCTAAAACTTAAAGTAGTCTAACTACCCGTTCTAATTACCCGAGATGAACAAGCATCTCCAATTTCCTCAAACAACGACCATTCTTACGGTGTAGGCCAATCGGCCAAACAAGTCACAGAGACTTACCCGTCTTCTGTAGTTCGCTGGTTTTGGCACATCTCGTCGCCTATGGCTCGACTTATGACAACATTCAAGCGTTATTAAAATCACGCTTACATTCACCAATTTACTCTCAAACTACTATTTCTAGCCTAATCCAACTAAAACCTAACTAAATAGGCCACTAATTTGGGTTCGGTAAAAACCAACCCAAAACTTCAAACGTGCATAACTTTCGCGTCGGTTATCGGAATCGAATGATTCCAGCGGCCACGTACTCCTCTAATAACCTATTTTAATCTGCTAAAAAGAATTTTAAAACAAACGACCGTGGCTAGGTCAAATCAGGCAAAACTCGAACTGCCCTAACCCGAGAAATTTTCGATTTTCCATCAATTCTCACCCGATTCCTCACCAATTAATTACAAATACCCTCAATTAGCATAAACTAATCAAAATCCCGAGTTACACACCACAAAACCCGAATTGCCCAAATCGGCCATCACTATTTTTTGCTCAAATTGAGCTCCTCACGGCCAATCAACCATAGCCGGCTCAAGGGTTGGCAAACCCACGCCGGAAGCAGCCCATTTCGGCCGGTGATCGGAGCTCAAACCAGCTCGTCACCCTCGGCCACGACAAAATCAAAACAGGGCAAACAAAAGGGACTTACCGTTCGGTCAGGTGCGCGAAAAATGGCAGCTTTGGAAGCGCCACCGTCGTCTGGCCTGAAAACGGCGAGGAATCACCGTCGCTCACCGCCCCTTACCCTCCTTCTCCGATCGAGCCATCGGCGCTCGAGCTCGGGTGCTCGACAGAATAGCTTCGGCTATTCTGTTGTTTTAGTTTTTATTTATTTATAATAATAATAATAATTATAATTCCTATTAACATTAATACAATTTACATTTACCGTTTTGCCCTCCTATGTTTTCGACCATTCGAATTTCGTTAAATTTCGTATTTCTCCTAAAATCCATATAAGTCATTAGGATTCTAATAACAGTCTCTGCTTGCAAAACAGACTTAATTTGACATTGTATAAAAAATGCCATTATATTATGGAATTATAAAATCCCGTAAAACCGGGCGTTACAGATTTATGCATCTCTTCAATTAACTTTTCTGGAATCCGCCGCAACAATGAAACTTGTGACGATGCTCTTCCACTTAATGCATCAGCAACAACATTAGCTTTGCTAGGGTGATAAATGATCTCGCAGTCATAGTCCTTTACCAATTCTAACCATCTGCGTTGCCATATATTTAGATCCTTCTGAGTAAGAAAATACTTCATACTTTTATGATCTTTCTGAGTAAGAAAATACTTCATGCTTTTATGATCGAAGTAAATTTCGTACATTTCTTCATAAAGATAGTGTAACGCCCCGAACCCGCCCCGGGCCCGGTGCGCTACGTTGCTAAGCAACCCGCATTTAAAACGTAATTTAAAAAAAATAATTATCTAAAATATTTTGACTCGTTTTCGGGTTTTTCGAACCCTCGACATTTGTTGGAAAACGGGCCCACAATACGTTTAAAATACTTTGAAAAACGTCTGGTCAAAACATTTTAGAAAACGGGAGAAAATAAAAAAAAAACAAAAAAAATTGCCTTAAAAGGCTGCTGGGCGCGCAGCTGGGCGCCAGGCGCCCAGGCAGCGCGCTGCGTGAGCAGCACGCGCGCGCTGCTTGCGCGCTAAGCGCGCTCGCGTGCGTACGCTGGGGCGCACCAGCGCGCCCCAGCTCTTGGCTACCACGATTGATCGTGGCTAAATGCCCGATCGATCGGGCCTTCTCGGGTTTTTTTCACCCAGAAACTTCCCGACCGCGACCGATCGCGTCCCGGGCCCGACCGATCGGGCCGGCTCGGGTTTTTCACCCCCAAAAACACTTAAAAACACCCAAAACTTCCCATTTTAACCTCACTTCACCTCTCTTCACATTTCTACACTTTTCTACAATCCCGACACCTCCAAAAATTCCGAAATTTTTACCATATCGTCCCGACGCATAAATCTTCAATCCCCGTGAAAATCTCGGAAAAACAAATTAAAACGCCTAACAAAAAAAATAGCGAAGGCAACCCGACATATCAAATTTTTAAACCAAAAATCGACAATATAACGGCTAAATTTTCAAAATCCAAAACCTGAGAAACATTGTTGTTAAAATGCGATTTAAAACAACCAATTAACCAGATAACTCCAAACTATATACATCAAACCCAATTCAACCAAACGACCTAAAATCCATTCCGACCATAACATTCACAATTCACCACAAACACACACCAAACATCTATACACTCCGAACCAAAGTACTCAAAACCTATCCAAACCATCAACAACCAAAATATTCACAAACCCACTCCTAATCACAAAACATGCAATACCACAACCTTTGCCAAGGACTAGGTCGAAGCGCCCCGACAAATGACCTGCACCGACGAGCTCCGTGTATCCCCGACTGGTGCTACTCCTAATCCACGTTATCGAGATCACCTGAGAGTACTTCGTCACCTACACCACAGAACACACACACACACGTAAGCTTACGCTTAGCAAGTAATGAAT
Source organism: Begonia masoniana (assembly GCA_022432975.1). Taxonomy (NCBI): domain Eukaryota; kingdom Viridiplantae; phylum Streptophyta; class Magnoliopsida; order Cucurbitales; family Begoniaceae; genus Begonia; species Begonia masoniana. The sequence goes on from CM039515.1 coordinate 14,696,338, forward strand.
GACAAATGTAAACATGCACAATGCACACTACAATCACACCAAACACAAGCACCAGCTAACAAACAATTTCACACACAATTTGCCCGCACCGAAGTGCCTTATTTGCCCGCACCGAAGTGCCTTAGTTGCCCGCACCGAAGTGCCTTATTTGCCCGCACCAAAGTGCCTTATTTGCCCACACCGAAGTGCCTTAGTTGCCCGCACCGAAGTGCCTTATTTGCCCGCACCGAAGTGCCTTATTTGCCTGCACAGAAGTGCCTTAGTTGCCTGCACAGAAGTGCCTTAGTTGCCCGCACCGAAGTGCCTTATTTGCCCGCACCGAAGTGCCTTAGTTGCCCTCACCGAAGTGCCTTATTTGCCCGCACCGAAGTGCCTTAACATTCACACACACACAACAATACACCCACACCACAACTCGACTAAATTTAATACAAAGCACTGACACAATGCAATATGGAGCGAAACAATAACTAATAGCCCTACCGTCCTGTGGTGTAGGCCCGAAGGCGAAAGAAAGCACCCACTACTTACCTGGCTGCTTGGTTTCCACTTGTTTACTTTTACCAGCTATTTCACACGCTCGACGACCTAAAATCACGGAAACTCAAGTTGATAAGATATCAATGAATTCTAAAAGATTTTCTAACTAAACTAAACAATACCTAACCAACTTCACGCTCCAAAACACTCAAACTCGATTTTCCACCCCACATCGACCGTCAACTTTAAACGGCCATAACTTTCTCGTTTTTCAACGGAATTCGACGTGCCACCCCAACTCGGAAACCTCTACACGTCTACTATCTATTGAATCACTCAAATTAACCAAACAAACACTTTGGCCAGCCCGAAATTCCCAAAGACAGAATCGGGTATATAGGTGTTCTTCAACCGTTTTTTGTGTAACACTCTTTAAATCTTCCATCTAACCCCTCTAACAACCTAAACCACTCCATTCAACAACTAACTACCAAAATAGGAAAGAAATCTAACATCTAAACTTAATTTTTTCAGAATCCCTAACCTAGGGTTTCCTAAAATTCACCAAACTCAACCAACCAAAATACATAAAAACACTTCTAACCTCCCACAAACTTCATCCACATACATATAAAACAAAACCCATATAAACTTACCTTGAAATCACTTGAAGAAATGAAGAAAGAGGGAGAAGAATCGCCAACAATGGAGGATGAAGAAGAAGTCGATGAAAATGGAGAGAAAATGAGAAAGAACAACATTTAAACTATAACTTTCATTCACTTTTAATTTTCTCCCTCAAAGCTTTCAAAAATTAAACTTTTACCCCCACCTTTTACTTCATTAAAAACCAACGTGAAGGCTATCAAAAATCATCCCTTTCTATTCCTTTAATTCTTTACCATTTGCTTGAATTTCATTGGCTCTTTCTAGTTTGACTTTTCAACACTAACATTTCCAACAATCACCACAATTCCTTTACCTTTGACTTGTCAACTCTTCCCCCCCAACATTTCATTGTTTTAAATCTTTCATTCCTAATATCAACCCGCTAATTGATTACCCTTAGGCCTATAAGAGTTATAAAACTATCGGGTGTTACAGATAGTATCTCCAAATCTTTAATGCATGAACCACCACTACAAGCTCCAAATCATGAGTTGGGTAGTTCTTCTCGTGATCCGTCAATTGTCTCGAGGCATATACTATAACTTTTTCTTCTTGCATGAGAACACACCCTAGTCCATACTTTGAAGCATCACTATACACCACAAACTTTCCTGATCTAGATGGTATAGTAAGTATAGGCGTTGAGACCATCCTCCTCTTCAGCTCCTGGAAACTTTGCTCGCATTCTTCAGTCCATAAGTAATTGACACATTTCTTGGTTAGCTTTGTAAGTGGGTTGGCTAACGTTGAAAAACCTTCTATGAATCTTTGATAATATCCCGCAAGACCAAGAAAACTTCTTATTTCAGCTACATTCTTTGGTTGTGGCCATTTAGTAACAATTTCAATCTTCGCTGGATCCACTGATACACCCTCATTTGAAACAATGTGGCCAAGGAAAGAAACTTTCTCCATCAAGAGTTCACATTTGGAGAACTTTGCATATAACTTCGCACGTCTCAACGTTGATAAAATAATCTTCAAATGCTCTTTATGTTCCTCCGCATTCTTTGAGTAGATAAGGATGTCGTCAATAAAGACTATCACGAAATCATCCAAATACGTCTTGAAAATCTGATTCATCAAATCCATAAATGTTGCTGGCGAGTTACTTAATCCAAACGGCAGGACTCGAAATTTGAAGTGGTCATATCTTGTGCGGAATACCATTTTGAACACGTCATCTTCCTTAATTCTTAACTGGTGATAGCCAGATCTGAGATCAATCTTCGAGAAAACCGCTGCTCTTACCAATTGATCAAATAAATCGTCAATTCTTGGCAGTGGATACTTGTTCGTGATAGTGACTTTGTTGAGCTCTCTGTAGTTGATACACGTCTTCATAGATTCGTCTTTCTTTTTCACAAATAATACTGGTGCTCCCCAAGGTGAGAAACTTGGTTGAATAAATCCTTTCTTCAGTAAATCATCAAGTTGAGACTGTAACTCCTCTAATTCGCTTAGTGCCATTCTATAAGGAGTTTTAGAGATTGGCGTTGTTCCATGTAACGCCCCCGAACCCACCCTGGCTCGGTGCGCTACTATGCTAACCAATCCCACATTAAAACATAATTTAAAATAAAATTGACACAGCAAAATTATAAGCTAAGTCCCTCAAAACTCTCTTGCGTCGTACCAAGCTGCCTAAATTCACGCTTTATCCTAACCTTTTAGCACCACGGCGTCCTTCTTGAAATTTCGGCAAAGTAACGCCTGAAAATGGCGCCTCCAAAATGCTAAGTACCTGCATAAAATCCAAACCAAACCAATCCAGAATATTCCTATCCATCTAACAAACCTACAAAATCTCCAACAATTAACCAAAATGAAGAAAACCCACAATACAGGGTAGCACATTCCCATCATTTTTACAACCAGACATTTACAATAAACTACCAAAATATAAAGCCCCACATTTCCCGAAGACCATGGTCGAGGCACCCCGACAACTGCCCGCACCGGCATACAACGTACATCAATGACTGCGTCCCAATTCTAGCTTTCTTCGTAGCTCTAACCTGTACTCCTGTCGTCACCTACACCACAGAACACACACACACACGTAAGCTTAAGCTTAGCAAGTAGGGGATAATAAATACAGTTTAAAAACTAAGCACTATGCACAGCAACACAATACGGCCAAACAATGCAACCCAATACAACAACGTAACTCAACAACACTAAGTAAAACAAAGTTGCCCACATCGAAAGGTGCCTTACTGCCCGCACCGAAGTGCCTTACTAATTGCCCGCACCGAAGTGCCTTACACGTTGCCCGCACCGAAGTGCCTTACACATTGCCTGCACCAAAGTGCCTTACTCTTTAACCAACTATCGTTAACCCTCACAACGACAAACACACAACGACAACCATGCAGCTATGCGTACCTAGTGTGCTCTACCCTCTTGCAGAACCTCCCGAAGCTTGCCATATTTCAGACACTACTTCGCGACGAGGAACCACTGCATATCTTTTGTGGAAACCTCCCAAAGCTTGCCATATTTCAGACACTACTTCGCGACGAAGAACCACTGCATATCTTTTGTGGAAACCTCCCGAAGCTTGCCATATTTCAGACACTACTTCACGACGAGGAACCACTGCATATCTTTTGTGAAAACCTCCCGAAGCTTGCCATATTTCAGACACTACTTGTAACGCCTCGAGTTATCTGAACCCGGTTTGCTACTCATAACGCTGAACCGAACCATGACGTCTTGAAGCTAAATTTAAAATTTCACTCGACAGCCAAAATTTGACTTTTTCTAAAACTAAATATATTTTAAAACTTGCAGCGGAAAATCAATTGGACATCAATGAAGCTAAGTGACCTGTGAAAACATTTTAAAATGACTGTTGGAAGTGTTAAGAGTAATTGGCTAAAAGACGTAAAGCATAAAAAAAAACGCGGAATGCCCGTGAAGTTGCCGAAGTCGAACACATCTGCCGACGACAAAGTCAACGGAAGAAGCAGAAATAGGAATTAGGAGGTTTCTACCGATGACGTGTACAAACAACTCTGCTGACGACAAAGTCAACGGAAGAAGCAGAAATAGGAATTAGGAGGTTTCTACCGATGACGTGTACAAACAACGTACCACCATCTACCGACAAGCCAACACAACTACATCTGCCGATGTAGTCAACATAACTTCATCTGCCGATGGAGTCAACATAACTTCATCTACCGATAGATTTCCATCTGCCGATAGACAAGCACGCGACATCTACCGACAACGACATTACGACTCCTTCCGATAAGATTAAAATATACACTACATCTGCCGATGGCAAAACTACAGGTTTTGCGACTTGCACCTGTCGATGACGTCAGCCGGATGTTCTCTCTCTCATCCAACGACTTTACTGAAGGCAACTTCCGATAGGCAGAACGACAAAACTAAACATCCAGAAACAAACCAAATCACTGCCCTTCCCAAATTCAGTAAAACAATGTTTTCAAAACTCAACAGAATACTAATATCAAAGATCCTCAGAATGTATTCAAAGTTTTAAAAAAAAACACTACTATCATAAAATTTTCAGAAAAGGAAACATCTAACTGAACTAGTTACTCCCAACTCAACACCTGCAGCCATGGATTAAACCGCCTCAACAGATGGCCAAACCGATGCCTGAACATGCTCCTCCAACCAGCCTATTCCTCATGTTGGTCGGAAACATCTTCATTAACTCTTCACCTACATCAACAAAACCCAGAGCTATGCGGTAAATAGTGTGCTACCTCTTGCAGAACTCCGAAGTTGCCATATTTAGGACACTACTTCGCGACGGGAACCATGATATCTTTTGTGGGAAAACCTGCCCAAAGCTGCCATCTGTCAGGACACTACTTCGCGACGAAGAACCACTGCAATCTTTGTGGAAACCTTCCCGAAGCTTGCACTATGCAGAAACTACTTCACGACGAGGAAACCACTGCATATCTTTTGGGGAAACCCTCCGAAGCTTGAATTTCAGACACTACTTGTAACGCCTCGAGTTATTCTGAAAACCGGTGTTGCTACTCCTAACGTGAACCGAACCATGACTTTGAAGCAAATTTAAAATGTCACTCGACAGCCACAAAATTGACTTTTCCTAAAACTCACTATATTTAAAACTTGCAGCGGAAAATCAATTGGACATCAATGAAGCTAAGTGACCTGTGAAAACATTTTAAAATGACTGTTGGAAGTGTTAAGAGTAATTGGCTAAAAGACGTAAAGCATAAAAAAAACGCGGAATGCCCGTGAAGTTGCCGAAGTCGAAACAATCTGCCGACGACAAGTCAACGGAAGAAGCAGAAATAGGAATTAGGAGTGTTTCTACGATGACGTGTACAAACAACTCTGCTGACGACAAAGTCAACGGAAGAAGCAGAAATAGGAATAGGAGGTTTCTACCGATGACGTGTACAAACAACGTACCACCATCTACCGACAAGCCAACACAACTACATCTGCCGATGTAGTCAACATAACTTCATCTGCCGATGGAGTCAACATAACTTCATCTACCGATAGATTTCCATCTGCGATAGACAAGCACGCGACATCTACCGACAACGACATTACGACTCCTTCCGATAAGATTAAAATATACACTACATCTGCCGATGGCAAAACTACAGGTTTTGCGACTTGCACCTGTCGATGACGTCAGCCGGATGTTCTCTCTCTCATCCAACGACTTTACTGAAGGCAACTTCCGATAGGCAGAACGACAAAACTAAACATCCAGAAACAAACCAAATCACTGCCCTTCCCAAATTCAGTAAAACAATGTTTTCAAAACTCAACAGAATACTAATATCAAAGATCCTCAGAATGTATTCAAAGTTTTAAAAAAAACACTACTATCATAAAATTTTCAGAAAAGGAAACATCTAACTGAACTAGTTACTCCCAACTCAACACCTGCAGCCATGGATTAAACCGGCTCAACAGATGGCCAAACCGATGCCTGAAAATGCTCCTCCAACCAGCCTATTCCTCATGTTGGTCGGTAAACATACCTTCAGTAACTTCTTCACCTACATCACAAAATCATCTATTAGCCTAATGCTAAGCAAGTAGAGCGATGAATGAATGGATCAATGAAGCAATAATTTCCCTAAACATGCAGTCTCTACTTTCTCATCTCAGTTGTATTCAAATTCGTTCTCTATTGATCCCTCTGTACGATGGGAAAGTGGATCAGTCATTCCCCAAAGCATACATCCTCTGATCTCAATTAAGGGGAGGATTAATTCCCTTAACAGTTAACTGGTCTGATCCCCCTGTAGGATTGGGAAGTGGATCACTTTTCCCAAAACCTCAATCCTCTGTTCTCAGTTAAGGGGCGGATTAATCCCCCTTAACAGTTGTTCTGATCATCCTGCTCACACTTACCATGCGTTTCATGTAAATTCATTTTTGTAATCTTTCAAAAACATGATGCATGACAACTGGAAAATAAACATACAAAACATACATAAATCCTACTGTTTTGTGATGTAGGCCCGAAGGCACAAACAAACTCTACTTACCTGGATCCCTGGAAATCGCTCGGCTAAATGCTACTTCAGAAGCTCGCTCACCTAAAATCATAATAGTACATATATCAAACTTTCACTAAACTTCACAAAATCAATACAGGAGTTTGAGGAACAAAATTTGAAACCCCACAACTCGGGTATTCACAATAGTCGCTCAGCTCGAACCTACTCTAAATCACAACATTCCTCGAAACTCCTCACATTGTACTCCTTCAGCTATCTAACTACTAAAATCGCAAGAAAACAATGAGGGCTTACCTAGGTTGAAGGAGAATCGGGCAGGAGAATCGCCTAGAGATTTCTGCCGTTCGAGCTGAAGACCGAAAGGGAAAGAAAATGAGTAGTGGTGGCGGCTACTCTAAACTTTTTGCCTTAAATACCTTATCCACTTTCAAATTTGCCAATTACCCTTATGACCTTACTTACTCATTCTTCAACCTAACCTACATTATACTAAAATTTCATTCATCGATTATACTTAATAGATTTATCTGTTATTTTAAATTTTTAATTAAAGTCGGGTGTTACAATCTACCCTCCTTAAAAGAATTTTGTCCTCAAAATTCAGTACCTGAATAACTCTGGATGTTGGTCCATTATGTCTTGTTGGCGCTCCCATGTTGCCTCCTCTGTGTTCTGATTGTGCCACAAGACTTTCACCAGCGGCACTTCTTTGTTGCGTAGTACCTTTACTACATAATCCAGAATCTTTACTGGCTTCTCCTCGTAGGTAAGTGTAGGTTGAATTTAAATGCTTTGCTGTTCAACAACTTGGGATGGATCCCGCACACACTTCTTTAACATCGAGACATGGAACACGTTGTGGACTCCTTCCATAGAAGCTGGTAGATGTAACTGGTAGGCTGCCTTCCCAATCCTTTTCAGAATTGAGAAAGGACCAACAAATCTAGGATTCAGTTTGCCTCTCTTTCCAAATCTCACAACTCCTTTGAATGGTGATACCTTAAGAAAAACTTCATCGCCTACTTCGAACTCTAATTCTCTGCGTCTTCTGTCAGCATAGCTCTTCTGTCGGCTTTGAGCTGTTAAGATCCTCTGACGGATGAGGGCAACCTTCTCAATAGTCTGCTGCACGATGTCAGGACCAAGCAACTGTGCTTCACCAACTTCGTCCCAGTACAAAGGAGATCTACATTTTCGTCCATACAAGGCCTCATACGGTGCCATTCCTATTGTTGCTTGAAAACTGTTATTATAAGAAAACTCCACCAAAGACAGATACTTGCTCCAAGAACCTTGAAAATCCAAAACACATGCCTGGAGCATATCCTCTAATGTTTGAATGGTTCTTTCCGATTGTCCATCTGTTTGAGGGTGAAAGGCTGTACTGAAGTTTAGCTGTGTGCCCATGGCTTTATGTAAACTTTTCCAAAATTTGGATGTGAATCTAGAGTCTCGGTCCGAAACTATAGTAGCTGGAACTCCATGTAGTCGCACAACCTCATGCACATACAATTCGGCTAGCTGATCCATAGAGTAAGTCATCTTGATGGGTAAGAAATGGGCTGATTTGGTTAATCGATCGATTATCACCCAGATTGCATCATGTCCTTTTATTGTTCTGGGTAATTCTACAATAAAGTCCATGGTTATCTGCTCCCATTTCCATTCAGGGAGTGGTAATGGCTGCAACATTCCTGCAGGTCTCTGATGTTCAGCCTTAACCCGCTGGCAGATCAAACATAGTCCTACATGTTCAGCAACGCTCCGCTTCATTCCTGGCCACCAGTAAGTCTGCTTAAGGTCTCTGTACATCTTTGTACTACCAGGATGAACGGAAAATCTAGAAGAGTGAGCTTCAGAAAGGATTTCATCATGAAGCTCTTTATTGGCTGGCACAAAATATCTATTCCTGAACTTAAGTATTCCATCATCAGTATAATTGAAGTCCAAATTGTCAGTAGAATCCATGCTCGACTTGAACTTTTTACACTCCTCATCAATGTCCTGGGTTTCTTTTATCTTTTCTAGAATGGTAGGTTTCAAGGAGATGGCAGAAAGTATAGCTGCTACATTGGACACAGTTTCTAGGTTAAACTTATGAAATTCAGTCTCTAAGGCCACCGGCATATCCAGAATCAAAGCTGAGGCTGACGGTATTACTCTACTTAATGCATCAGCCACCACATTGGCCTTACCAGGGTGGTATTTAATCTCAAAATCGTAGTCTTTAACAAACTCCAACCATCTACGTTGTCTCATGTTTAATTCCTTCTGCGTGAAAATATACTTCAGACTTTTATGATCCGAAAATATTTCACAAGTCTGTCCATACAAGTAGTGCCTCCAAATCTTTAATGCAAAAACCACCGCAGCTAATTCTAAGTCATGCGTAGGATAATTCTTCTCATGCACCTTTAATTGCCTATAAGCATAAGCTATGACCTTACCATCTTGCATCAAAACACAGCCAAATCCAATTTTGGAAGCATCACAATAAATACTAAACTTACCATTTTCAACAGGAAGGGTTAGTATAGGTGCATTGGTCAATTTCTGCTTTAAGGTTTGGAAGCTGGACTCACACTCCTCAGTCCAAGCATACTCTATGTTTTTCCTAGTTAAACGAGTGAGGGGTGTCGCAACCTTCGAGAATCCTTCAATAAACTTCCTCCAATACCCTGCTAACCCGAGGAAACTCCTAATATCAGAAGCATTCTTCGGTTGAGGCCATTCCTTAACCACACGAACTTTGGCTGGATCGACAGATATTCCATCCCCAGAGATCACGTGACCAAGAAAGTGAACTCTGTCCAACCAAAACTCACACTTGGAAAACTTAGCATAAAGCTGGTGCTGTCTGAGTATTCCTAACACCAAACTCAAATGCGTTGCATGCTCACCCTTATTTCTAGAATAAATCAAGATATCATCAATGAATACAATGACAAACTTGTCTAGAAACTCGTGAAACATCTATTCATGAGATCCATGAAAGCTGCTGGTGGATTTGTCAAACCAAATGACATAACCAAAAATTCGTAATGTCCATATCTCGTACGAAAGGCAGTCTTTGGTATATCCTCAGACTTAACCTTCAATTGGTAGTACCCCGATCTTAAGTCAATCTTAGAGAAAACTCGTGCACCTTGAAGTTGGTCAAACAAATCATCGATCCTAGGTAATGGGTACTTATTCTTGATGGTTAACTTATTTAATTCTCGGTGGTCAATGCACATGCGCATTGATCCGTCCTTTTTCTTAACAAAGAGAACTGGTGCACCCCACGGCGAATAACTCGGTCGTATGAACCCTTTTTCCATCAGTTCCTCTAACTGTTTCTTTAACTCCTTGAGTTCTGCTGGTGCTAATCGGTATGGATTCTTAGATACTGGCTCAGCACCAGGATAGACATCTACTACAAATTCAATCTCTCTATCAGGTGGTAAACCAGGCAGGTCATCAAGGAAAACTTCAGGGAAATCTTGAGCTACTACAACATCTTGGAGGCTCGATTCTCCTACCAGTTTTGTGTCCAAAACACTGGCCAGAAAGCATGAATACTCACTGCATAAGGAAGATCTATCACTAAAAGCGGCTAAAACAGACATCCTCTTATCTTTCTTCGAGGCTTGGAAAGTGTGTCTTAAACCACCAGGGGGTTGAAAACTAACTAAGCCAGTTCTACAATCTATCGTAGCATAGTGCTTAAACAACCAATCCATTCCTAAGATTACATCAAATCCCATGATCTCTAAAATAATGAGATCAGCAGGTAGGTTCTTACCTTCTACTGTCACTACACTATTAAGCAGCATACGACTAGAGCGCATGCGTTCGCCAGAAGGTAAAGCAACATTAAACATATGCTCAGAAAGTGAAGACTTAACGTGTAATTTATCAGCAAATGCAGACGCTATGAAGGAATGTGTTGCACCTGAATCTATTAAAGTAAAAGCAGGCATAAAATTGACTAGTATGGTACCTGACACAACAGCAGGCTGATCTTCATCACCCGATTCTACCATGGAGAATATCCTTGGCTTGACATTCACCGGGCCATTCATCAGAGCTGGACAATCCCTACTCATGTGGCCAACTTTATTACAATTATAACAGCGAAGGACTCTGGGCTTTGGGCAATCCTTAAGCAGATGCCCGGTCTCCTCACAGTTGAAACACTTCCCCGCGCTAATTCTACACTCTCCTGGGTGAAATCTTAAACACTTTGGGCATTGAGGGAACTTCCTAGTATCTGGTGTCTTCTTCTCCTTCCCTTGACTGCCCTGGCCCTCACCGGGCCTCTTCGTTCCCCTGTGATGGTGTGGCTGGGTGAACTTTCGTGGAGCCGCACTAAACCCAGCACACTTCATCTCCGCCTCTTCCACTTCTAATGCCGTGGACACTACTTCACTGTAGGACAATCCTTTTATACCCGAGAACTTGACTCCTCTATAAATCTCAGGTTTCAGCCCATGCACAAATTGGAACACTTTATCCTCATCTCTGCGTGCGAGGTGTCCGGAAAACCTTGATAGGGATTCAAACTGTCTGCTGTATTCAGCTACGGTCCCTGTCTGTTTCAAGTTCATGAACTCCAACTTCTTTGTGGTCTGAACAGTACTGTTAAAATACTTCTCATAGAAAATCTCCTTAAATTGCGTCCAAGTCATCGTAAGAACATCATGGGTGGTCTCCATCATTTCCCACCAAAGTTGAGCATCACCGGCAAAGTGGAAGGTTGCCAAAATGACCTTTTCTCCTTCTCCCACATTTGCACACCTAAACATGCTTTCTATCTTTTCAACCATTCCTCGGCCACAATTGGATTAGCTGACTTTCCATCAAAAGTGGGTGGTCGCAACCTCCTAAACCTCTCTCCTGCCTGTTCATTGCTGGAACCCGAGTTGGCACTCCCTTGTACCTCTCGGTTCAGTAGCAGTCCCAACTGATCGGACTGCTGGCGCATCATATCAGATTGCTGGCGTACCAAGTCTGTCAGCTGCCTGATCACACCAGAATTCTCAGTACTCTCCGGGTTTGGTGTCCCCCTCTGTACTCTCGGTCTACCTGATCGTCTAGACATTTTACTATATCCCTATAAAAGGTTAACTATTCTCATAAATATCTAATAACTAAAACTAACATAAACACTTACAGTTGTTGGAGTACTTCCACGCAACGATCGGCACTGTTGAGTAATTCTTTGAACGGTTTAACCAAATGGCTCTGATACCAACTTGTAACGCCCCGAGTTATCTGAACCCGGTTTGCTACTCATAACGCTGAATCGAACCATGACGTCTTGAAGCTAAATTTAAAATTTCACTCGACAGCCAAAATTTGACTTTTTCTAAAACTAAATATATTTTAAAACTTGCAGCGGAAAATCAATTGGACATCAATGAAGCTAAGTGACCTGTGAAAACATTTTAAAATGACTGTTGGAAGTGTTAAGAGTAATTGGCTAAAAGACGTAAAGCTTAAAAAAAAAACGCGGAATGCCCGTGAAGTTGCCGAAGTCGAACACATCTGCCGACGACAAAGTCAACGGAAGAAGCAGAAATAGGAATTAGGAGGTTTCTACCGATGACGTGTACAAACAACTCTGCCAACGACAAAGTCAACGGAAGAAGCAGAAATAGGAATTAGGAGGTTTCTACCGATGACGTGTACAAACAACGTACCACCATCTACCGACAAGCCAACACAACTACATCTGCCGATGTAGTCAACATAACTTCATCTGTCGATGGAGTCAACAAAACTTCATCTACCGATAGATTTCCATCTGCCGATAGACAAGCACGCGACATCTACCAACAACGACATTACGACTCCTTCCGATAAGATTAAAATATACACTACATCTGCCGATAGCAAAACTACAGGTTTTGCGACTTGCACCTGTCGATGACGTCAGCCGGATGTGTAGGATCGGAATTGTCTAAGAGGGGGGTGAATTAGACTTTTTAATTTTAATTTCAATTTAATCTAATTTCTCTTCTTGATTAAACTTAGTTACAGCACTAGTAATCAAATAATGTAAAGAGAGAGAAAGAGAAATTAGACACCAGAGTTTTTACGTGGTTCGGCCAAACTGCCTACGTCCACGCTCCAAGGCTCTCCCTTGAAGATCTCTTACTTCTCCTCAACGAGAAAATCTGATCGACCTTACGGGCTTCGATCCACAGCCTTTCACAATCCTGGATTGAACTTAGCGGGCGTCAATCCACTGCCTTACAGGATATTCAAGTTTGAAATACAGAATACAATGATCTACAAGCTCTCAAAACAGAATCTCAAGTTTTGAAGTAGAGAGGTGTAGATTGAGAATTCAGAGTAATAATTTTCGCAGCTAGGGCTCAGAATTCAAAATGGCAAAAGTTGGGACTTCGTGCTCTAAGCTCAGCTTATATACTCTGTCTTCATTAAAGCTTGGCTTCAATGCTCCTTATCCAATAATAGAAGTTTAGTTACCGTTGGAGCAGCTTCCGTACAAGATCAGGTAGCCGTTGCCGTTTGTAGTTGCAAATCGTCGTCGCCATTAATGTTCTGGAGTTATGGCTGAAAACGACGTCACTGTAGCTTCGCGGCTAATTTGAATTCTGGCGGAAGACAAAGCTGACTTATAGTCTTGAACCGCCAACAGAAGATGAAGCTTTAAACCCTTGAACCGGCGTCGGATGATGAAGCTTAAAACGCTTGAACCGGCGTCGGATGATTGATTTGTAGTTGTCTTCCACCTCTGTCGTTTAGTGACCGGAAGAGTAATTTTTGTGGCTGGAAGAGCATTTTGTTGAAGTCTTCCGCCTTTGTCGTTTTGTGGCCGGAAGAGCATTTTGTTGAAGTCTTCCGCCTTTGTCGTTTTGTGGCCGGAAGAGCATTTTAATGAAGTCTTCCGCCTTTGTCGTTTTGTGACCGGAAGAGAATTTTGGTTTACTCATCCGCCTTTGTCGTCTAGCGAGCGGTGGACTGATTCTTTTCAAACATCCGCCTTTGTCGTTTAGCGAGCGGTGGGGTATTTTCTTTTAGCTCATCCGCCTTGTCTTTTAGTGAGCGGTGGACTAATTCCATTTAGTCATCCGCCTTGTCGTTTAGTGACCGGTGGACTGACCGTTTTAAACGACTCCGCTCTTGTCGTTTTGTGACCGGTGGACTGATTCTTTTGCTTAACACATTTCAGCCCTGTACACTTAATCATATGCATTAAAAACTAAAATACCCTTTTTAAGGGTATCTCTAACAAATCTAACTCCAATACATTTCATTAAATTCAATTAATAGACATAATCAAATTACAATATTAAGCAGACAAATTCATCATCAAAAACAAATTAAGACTTAAACATTATTTAAGTCAACAATCTCCCCCTTTTTGATGATGACAACCTATCAAAATTTGATTACGTATAACTCCCCCATAATTTAAGCTCCCCCATAATATATGCATCTGATATCAAAAGAACAAACAGAGAGCATATCCAGAAATAAATCAGACAACACATTTTGCATACATGTCTCCCCCATTGACATTATCAAAAACAATAAACAGAGAAAGACAGCAGAAAACATGGCATTCAACACAAGAATATTAAAAAGAAAGAGTTCCTGATTCAAAATAGAGATCTATAAAGAAAATGTATATAGATAAAACAAAATCATCTTTTATGACAGGAATCTAAAAATCTCTTCCAAAAAGCATGAATAGCCCAAGAGGGCAATGTGAGTGCAGGATTGAAGTAGGCATCCACTAGAGCTTGAAGTGAATCAAGATCACGAGGTAGAGGTGCCTGATAGATCACCAAGTCCGTGCAGGAATTGACAATGGGAACTGGTTCTGGAGAAACCACCAGATCCTGACTTGGAGAAGGCACGATTTGAGGAGCAGCAGGAGATTGAGGCACTTCCAGAGGAGCGATAGGGGTTGTATCCATTGGACTGGAGGGCTCTAAAGATGGCTCCTGTACTGAAAGAGCAGCAGAGGTAGAGAATGCTAGTTCAGACTCTTGTAAATCCAAAGGCAGCACTCTAGAATCTGTAACAACCTCTGGTCTGGAGAAAGGAAGGAGGAGGTCTTCATAAGTAGGCTCAGAAGGTCTGAGAGGAATATGAGGTGCAGGACAAAGACCCTCAACTTTAGATTGGAGAGCCTTAAGATCACGAGAGAAGATTTTAGTGTGCCTGTCCCATTTCTGATCCATTTGACCCCGTTCCACCATAGCAGCTTCTTGCAAATCCACCTTGAGTTGATTTAACTTTGAATCGAAGTCTGTCTTTAGATTTGCAAGGCATGACTTCAGCTCAAGGTACTGTTCCTCACTGATAGATGATCTCCTCTTATAAAGGATAGGAGTGGCAGGAGTGACAGTAGGAATTGGTGAGGTCACATGAACTGTAAGAGGTAGGGAAGCTATTGGAGCAGGGAGAAGGACTGGAGACACTGGTTGTTGAACTGTGGGAGGAAGGAGAGGTGTGGGAGTAGAAGATTGAGCAGTAGGAGACAAAGGAGCATCCACATTATCCTGATCAGACTCTTCTGCCAGGACAAGTTTTCTTTTCCTCCTTGGAACAACTTCGGCCTGAGCAGTTGCCAAAGGGGCTGCAGGCAGAGGATGCTCAGATGAGGCAGGTGGAGGCAGAGTGGGTAAGGTGGAGGGAACTGGTGGACCATATTTGATGATCGAGGAAATGGCTCGAAACACCGGAGAGGTGGAAGGAAGAGCAGGCTGTGAAGGCAGTATGAGAGAAGGTGGAGGAGAAGGAGGTGAAGGTAGGCTAGGTGCAGAAGGGGCAGAAATAGCCTCAAATGGATGTGCAGAAGCTATTGGAGCAGGTTGGCTAATCCTTGTAGAAGGGGCACGGCGGCTGGTCAATGGTGGAGGACGTTTAGGCCGAGTGACCCTAGGACTAGGAGGGGAAAGATCAAAGGCAGGGATCTCAGAATCACCACCACTTTCTTGAACAGATGATTCTGTATCCAAACACACGTCCTGTTTGCCCTTTTTGGCAGCTTTGACCTTAGCTACCCTCTGCTTGGACTGATCCAAGACAAAAACCCCTTGACGGTTCTTCTTAATTCCCATCCTGGACAAGGTATCCTTGGAGTAATAACTGGTATGTTTCAGACAGGTGGGATGCTCATCCTCAGGAAATTCAACCTGATACTTCTGAAAAATCTTCATGAGTAGGAGGTTGTAGGGAAAGGATGTGGTCCCTGATGAAACACTCTGAATCATCCTTCGCAGGATGATGTATCCAATATCTACAGGGAACTTCATATAGATAGCATAAAGGATGACATGCTCCATGCTGCTAATGTCATCATAATGTCCCCCTTTAGGAATGACATTGTAGTAGATCATTTGATGAAGCAACCTAGCTCTAATGGTTAGATGCTTGCTTTTGAGAGGGTTTGGAATATTGCTCGGATCTAGAGCAATTTCCTTTAGGAATTGTTGGCCATCAGAAAGCTTTAGAAATGGAATTTCTTGGCCAATAGAATAAATTTTAGGGTGATTATCCAACTGGGGGGCTCCCAAAAGTTCATTGATGGATTTTGAGGTAAGCTCTATGGTTTTCCCATGCACATAGCTAGATATTACTGACTGATCAGAAGTAGCACTAAGATTAGCATAGAACATCCTAATGGCAGAAGGAAAATAGAAGGATTCAACCTCAAACAGTCCTAGTAATCCAATATCGGCCAGGGGTGTTACAATATTTAAAGAAACAAGTTCGTCAGGAACCATACCACGACCCGGAATCAACTTTTTGTCCTTAAAGTCGCCGTGATATCGGATTTCAGCCGCCTCAGATATGAAGTAGAGCGACGGCCAACTGGTTCCCCGAGGAATCACCCGTGCCGGTCTAGGATTGGGTTTGGCTTTCTTTTTCGCAGGTTCAGCACCACCCTTTGAAGAACAAGCCTCATGATCGTGTGCAAAAACTTGGTCCATTGGAGAAATTTTGGGAAGACGACCTAGAGAGCAAGGGTTGTCAATAGAGAGGAAGGGCGCGAAAGATGAAGCGTTTCGGAGAGAAAGCCAAGTTTAAACGAGAGAGAACTACGCCCGATATGCGGAAATCACACGTGTAAGATTGATATTGTCCGATTAAAGACACGTGTTGACAGATTAGAAAATGTATCATCCGGTCAGTGGATGATGTATATCTTCCAGTGAAAAAAAAAAATGAAAAAGGACCGGAGGATGTGAACAATAAAGACAGAAAAATAAGGAAAAAACTTAACTTTTCTCATACTTGAGAAGACCTAATCTTATTCTAATACCACAGAATGTTTTCCCATCTAAAGGCTTTGTGAAAATATCTGCCAATTGATCTTCGGAATTGACAAACTCTAAAGATATGTCACCTTTTTGAACATGATCACGAATGAAGTGATATCTGACATCTATGTGTTTTGTTCTAGAATGTTGAATAGGATTTTTAGAGATGTTTATAGCACTGGTGTTATCACACCGAATAGGAATCCTATTATAAAACAGATTATAATATTCTAGAGTCTGTTTCATCCATAACATTTGTGCACAGCAACTGCCAGCAGCAATATATTCACTTTCAGCAGTTGATAATGCAACAGAATTCTGTTTCTTAGAATACCAAGACACTAGAGACTCTCCTAAGAATTGACAAGTGCCACTGGTGCTTTTTCTATCAATAAGACTACCAGCATAGTCAGAATCTGAATAGCCTACAAGATCAAAGGAGGTGCCCTTTGGATACCATAATCCTAAATCTTGAGTCCCACTAAAGTATTTGAAAATTCTTTTGACAGCCGATAAGTGAGATTCCTTAGGGGCAGCCTGGAATCTAGCACACAGACAAACACTAAAGAGTATATCTGGCCTACTAGCAGTCAGATACAACAGAGAACCAATCATACCACGATATTTCTTGATATCTACACTTATACCAATTTCATCCTTGTCCAATTTAGTAGTGGTACTCATGGGAGTTTTAGAAGATTTGACAGATTCTAGACCGAATTTCTTAAGAAGTTCCTTGATGTATTTTTCTTGACAGAAGAAATTCCATCAGAAGATTGACTAATCTGGAATCCTAAGAAAAACTTTAACTCCCCCATCATACTCATCTCGAATTCACTTTGCATGAGGGATGAAAACTCATTACACTAAAAAAAAAAAAAAAAAAAAAAAAAAAAAAAAAAAAAAAAAAAAAAAAAAAAAAAAAAAAAAAAAAAAAAAAAAAAAAAAAAAAAAAAAAAAAAAAAAAAAAAAAAAAAAAAAAAAAAAAAAAAAAAAAAAAAAAAAAAAAAAAAAAAAAAAAAAAAAAAAAAAAAAAAAAAAAAAAAAAAAAAAAAAAAAAAAAAAAAAAAAAAAAAAAAAAAAAAAAAAAAAAAAAAAAAAAAAAAAAAAAAAAAAAAAAAAAAAAAAAAAAAAAAAAAAAAAAAAAAAAAAAAAAAAAAAAAAAAAAAAAAAAAAAAAAAAAAAAAAAAAAAAAAAAAAAAAAAAAAAAAAAAAAAAAAAAAAAAAAAAAAAAAAAAAAAAAAAAAAAAAAAAAAAAAAAAAAAAAAAAAAAAAAAAAAAAAAAAAAAAAAAAAAAAAAAAAAAAAAAAAAAAAAAAAAAAAAAAAAAAAAAAAAAAAAAAAAAAAAAAAAAAAAAAAAAAAAAAAAAAAAAAAAAAAAAAAAAAAAAAAAAAAAAAAAAAAAAAAAAAAAAAAAAAAAAAAAAAAAAAAAAAAAAAAAAAAAAAAAAAAAAAAAAAAAAAAAAAAAAAAAAAAAAAAAAAAAAAAAAAAAAAAAAAAAAAAAAAAAAAAAAAAAAAAAAAAAAAAAAAAAAAAAAAAAAAAAAAAAAAAAAAAAAAAAAAAAAAAAAAAAAAAAAAAAAAAAAAAAAAAAAAAAAAAAAAAAAAAAAAAAAAAAAAAAAAAAAAAAAAAAAAAAAAAAAAAAAAAAAAAAAAAAAAAAAAAAAAAAAAAAAAAAAAAAAAAAAAAAAAAAAAAAAAAAAAAAAAAAAAAAAAAAAAAAAAAAAAAAAAAAAAAAAAAAAAAAAAAAAAAAAAAAAAAAAAAAAAAAAAAAAAAAAAAAAAAAAAAAAAAAAAAAAAAAAAAAAAAAAAAAAAAAAAAAAAAAAAAAAAAAAAAAAAAAAAAAAAAAAAAAAAAAAAAAAAAAAAAAAAAAAAAAAAAAAAAAAAAAAAAAAAAAAAAAAAAAAAAAAAAAAAAAAAAAAAAAAAAAAAAAAAAAAAAAAAAAAAAAAAAAAAAAAAAAAAAAAAAAAAAAAAAAAAAAAAAAAAAAAAAAAAAAAAAAAAAAAAAAAAAAAAAAAAAAAAAAAAAAAAAAAAAAAAAAAAAAAAAAAAAAAAAAAAAAAAAAAAAAAAAAAAAAAAAAAAAAAAAAAAAAAAAAAAAAAAAAAAAAAAAAAAAAAAAAAAAAAAAAAAAAAAAAAAAAAAAAAAAAAAAAAAAAAAAAAAAAAAAAAAAAAAAAAAAAAAAAAAAAAAAAAAAAAAAAAAAAAAAAAAAAAAAAAAAAAAAAAAAAAAAAAAAAAAAAAAAAAAAAAAAAAAAAAAAAAAAAAAAAAAAAAAAAAAAAAAAAAAAAAAAAAAAAAAAAAAAAAAAAAAAAAAAAAAAAAAAAAAAAAAAAAAAAAAAAAAAAAAAAAAAAAAAAAAAAAAAAAAAAATTTTGAAATTAGTTGAGCCAAAGATAATGTCATTGACATAAATTTGAACCAACAGAATGTCCTTCTCCTTTTGCATGGTAAACAGAGTTGAATCGGAGTTACCCTTATTGAAATTCCTTTCCTCAAGGAAGTTCTTCAATCTGTCATACCACGCTCTAGGAGCCTGCTTAAGTCCATAGAGAGCTTTCCTAAGTTTGAAGACATGGTCGGGTTTATCAAAGGCTTCAAAACCTAAAGGTTGCTCTACATAAACTTCTTCAGTTATATAACCATTTAAAAATGCACTCTTTACATCCATTTGAAAGAGTGTGAAGTTTTTGTAGCAAGCAAAAGCTAGAAGCATTCTAATTGACTCTAATCTAGCTACAGGGGCAAAGGATTCTTCAAAATCAATTCCCTCTTCTTGAGAGTATCCCTTAGCTACAAGTCTAGCTTTATTTCTAACTACTATCCCATTTTCATCCAATTTATTCTTATAAACCCATTTTGTTCCAATAATTGGATGATCCTTCGGCCGTGGAACAAGTTCCCATACCTTGCTCCTTTCAAATTGATTTAGCTCCTCTTGCATAGCTAAAATCCAGTTTTCATCACTCTCGGCCTCTTCAAACTTCTTAGGTTCTACTTGAGATATAAATGCCACATTGGCACAGAGATTCCTAAGAGAGGATCTAGTCTTAACTCCTAAAGAGGGATCACCTAAGACCTCATCTATTGGATGATTTCTGACATATTTCCAATCTCTTGGTAAAGTAGGATTTTCATTCTTAACAGGAATTATATCAAGAGATGTTGAAGATGGTTCTAAAGATTTTTCTGCTTGAGAGGGATCTGTAGGTTTTTCTAAGGAAAGAGAGTCTAATTGACAAACTACACCATCATTCTCATCCACATTTAATATGGGCTGAGGAGACTCATCAAAGTTGACATGAACGGATTCCTCTACTGCTAGAGTTCTCCTATTGAAAACCCTATATGCTTTACTGGTCAGAGAATAACCAAGAAAAATTCCAACATCAGATTTGGAATCGAATTTTCCTAAGTTATCCTTAGTATTGAGAATGAAGCATTTACTGCCAAAGGCTCTAAAATACTTGACAGAAGGAGTTTTTCCACTCCAGAGCTCATATGGAGTTTTCTCTAGGATAGGTCTTATGGAGACCCGATTAAGTACATAACAGGCTGTTGCTACAGCTTCAGCCCAGAAATACTTAGGAAGGGAGTTTTCATTCAGCATAGTCCTAGCAAGCTCTTGAAGGGATCTATTTTTCCGCTCAACAACACCATTTTGCTGAGGGGTCCTAGGAGAAGAGAAATTGTGCTCAATTCCATATTTGAGACACAGGAGTTCAAATTTCTCATTTTCAAACTCTCCACCATGATCACTACGAATAGCAACAATGGTGAGCTCCTTTTCATTTTGAACTCTTTTCCTAAAACTAGAAAAGGTGTCAAAGGTTTCATCCTTAGACTTCAGAAAATGAACCCAAGTAAATCTAGAAAAATCATCAACAATGACAAATGCATAGAATTTACCTCCTAGGCTGGCTATGTTCGAAGGACCGAAGAGGTCCATATGAAGGAGTTGAAGAGGCTTAGAAGTGGAAATTGCATTCTTAGATGCAAAGGAGCTTTTGATCTGCTTGCCCATTTGACAAGCTTCACAGACTTTATCCTTTTCGAAGGATATCTTAGGAATACCTCTAACTAAGTTCTCCTTAGTAATCTTAGCTAAGGTATCCATTCCTACGTGTCCTAATCTCCTATGCCAGATCCAACCGTCAATAGAAGAATTCACAGCAAAACATTTTTCAATACTACAATCAATATCATCAATGTCAATAACATAAATATTTTCTTTCCTAAAACCAGTAAAGAGAATTTTGCCATTTGCAGCATCTTTAATTATACATGAATTTGATTTGAATATTACTTCATAACCTTTGTCACATAATTGACTAATGCTAAGTAGATTATGTTTTAACCCATCAACTAATAAAGCATTTTCTATAACAGGATTGATTGGGTTACCTATGTTACCAATGCCAACAATTTTACCTTTTTGGTTTCCACCAAAGGTAACACTTCCTTTCTTTTTGCTGACTGCAGCAAATTTAGTTGAGTCCCCCGTCATATGTCTCGAGCATCCGCTGTCGAGATACCACTGGTTTTTCCCGGGAGAGCAGTCAACCTGCAATAGAAAGTTCAAGCAGTCTTCTTAGGTACCCAAATCTTTTGGGTCCTGGTGTTAGTTTTGGTTCCTTTGGGAACCCACTGTAATTTACTCCCAGTTTTCTTGTTGTTTGAATTTAATGGACATACAAATGATTTATGTCCAACTTTATTGCATGCATGACAGACAGTGGATTTAACAAAAAGCCTTTTATATGTTTTCTTTTTACTAAACCCTTCATACCCTAAACCAGTTTTATCAAACTGCACTCTCTGACTGCTCAATAACATGTTCAGATTTTTACTTCCTTCAGTGAAGTTCAGAACAAGTCTATTTAACGTCTCATTTTTCTTTTTAAGAGCAGAAACTTCCTTTTCATGCATACTAAGTTCATTGGCCTGCTTTTCTAATAAATCTGTATTCTCCTTTTTCAACAAATTGTATTTATTTTTCAGCATGCCAAACTGTTTAACTAGGTCATTAAAGGCGTCAATTATTTCACCTTCTTCATCATCACTATCACTATCACTAGATACATTTGAAGAAGAAGTACTAACCCTTTCCTCGAGTGCCATGAAGCACAGGTTTGCAACTTCTTCATCATCTGAAGATGAAGTGTCACCTTCACTGTGATCCCAAGTGGCCTTCATAGCCTTTTTCTTGAATTTCTTGGGACCTTTAACTTGTGGACAGTCAGCCTTCATGTGGCCCGGCTTTCCACATCCAAAACAGGTAAACTCCTTGTCTTTGGATAGCTTTTCATTCTTGGGAAATCTTCTTCCCTGCAGCTTCTTCCTTCGAAGGAACTTGCTGAATCTCCTAGTAATAAGAGCAATGTCCTCATCCTCCTCTTCTTCTTCATCCTCAGAGGCTTCACATTTACTTGAAGAAGCTTTCATAGCAATATCTTTTCTTTTGGAGGTCTCTTTTTCCTTAAGGTCTTCTTTCTCATTTGACCTCATTGTGATCTCATGTGTCATGAGAGATCCAATGAGCTCTTCAAGCTTTAGAGCTTTAAGATCCTTTGCTTCCTGAATTGCAGTCACCTTTGGCTGCCAGCTTCTTGGAAGACACCTGAGGATCTTCCTGACCTGTTCTTCACTAGAATAAGACTTACCAAGAGCTTTCAAACCATTAGTAATGTTAGTGAATCTTGTAAACATGGAAGAGACAGACTCATCTTTGGGCATAGAAAATAATTCATACTCGTGAATGAGCATATTCAGTTTGCTCTCCTTAACTTGATTTGTGCCCTCGTGTGTGACCTCTAATAAGTGCCAAATTTCTTGAGCACTTTCACACCCTTGTACCCTATTAAATTCATCTCTATTTAAGGCACAGTACAAGGTGTTTACAGCCTTAGCATTAAGGCTTAGATTTCTCTTATCGGACTCTGTTAACTCAGAAGAGTCCTTAGGGATACTTTTCCCATCGACAGTTTTCATGGCCTTGTAAGGACCATTCTCTATAATACACCAGGTCTCATAGTCTATGGCTTGAATGAATATTTTCATTCTAGACTTCCAATAGACATAGTCACTACCATCAAAGAATGGAGGTCTATTTGTTGCTTGACCTTCTATTTGTGAGTTGTTAACGTTGAATGCCATTTCAGATATAGCAATATCTCTTAGATAAATAGCTTAGACAATATAAACCTGCTCTGATACCAATTGTAGGATCGGAATTGTCTAAGAGGGGGGTGAATTAGACTTTTTAATTTTAATTTCAATTTAATCTAATTTCTCTTCTTGATTAAACTTAGTTACAGCACTAGGAATCAAATAATGTAAAGAGAGAGAAAGAGAAATTAGACACCAGAGTTTTTACATGGTTCGGCCAAACTGCCTACGTCCACGCTCCAAGGCTCTCCCTTGAAGATCTCTTACTTCTCCTCAACGAGAAAATCTGATCGACCTTACGGGCTTCGATCCACAGCCTTTCACAATCCTGGATTGAACTTAGCGGGCGTCAATCCACTGCCTTACAGGATATTCAAGTTTGAAATACAGAATACAATGATCTACAAGCTCTCAAAACAGAATCTCAAGTTTTGAAGTAGAGAGGTGTAGATTGAGAATTCAGAGTAATAATTTTTGCAGCTAGGGCTCAGAATTCAAAATGGCAAAAGTTGGGACTTCGTGCTCTAAGCTCAGCTTATATACTCTGTCTTCATTAAAGATTGGCTTCAATGCTCCTTATCCAATAATAGAAGTTTAGTTACCGTTGGAGCAGCTTCCGTACAAGATCAGGTAGCCGTTGCCGTTTGTAGTTGCAAATCGTCGTCGCCATTAATGTTCTGGAGTTATGGCTGAAAACGACGTCACTGTAGCTTCGCGGCTAATTTGAATTCTGGCGGAAGACAAAGCTGACTTATAGTCTTGAACCGCCAACAGAAGATGAAGCTTTAAACCCTTGAACCGGCGTCGGATGATGAAGCTTAAAATGCTTGAACCGGCGTCGGATGATTGATTTGTAGTTGTCTTCCACCTCTGTCGTTTAGTGACCGGAAGAGTAATTTTTGTGGCTGGAAGAGCATTTTGTTGAAGTCTTCCGCCTTTGTCGTTTTGTGGCCGGAAGAGCATTTTGTTGAAGTCTTCCGCCTTTGTCGTTTTGTGGCCGGAAGAGCATTTTAATGAAGTCTTCCGCCTTTGTCGTTTTGTGACCGGAAGAGAATTTTGGTTTACTCATCCGCCTTTGTCGTCTAGCGAGCGGTGGACTGATTCTTTTCGAACATCCGCCTTTGTCGTTTAGCGAGCGGTGGGGTATTTTCTTTTAGCTCATCCGCCTTGTCTTTTAGTGAGCGGTGGACTAATTCCATTTAGTCATCCGCCTTGTCGTTTAGTGACCGGTGGACTGACCCTTTTAAACGACTCCGCTCTTGTCGTTTTGTGACCGGTGGACTGATTCTTTTGCTTAACACATTTCAGCCCTGTACACTTAATCATATGCATTAAAAACTAAAATACCCTTTTTAAGGGTATCTCCAACAAATCTAACTCCAATGCATTTCATTAAATTCAATTAATAGACATAATCAAATTACAATATTAAGCAGACAAATTCATCATCAAAAACAAATTAAGACTTAAACATTATTTAAGTCAACAGGATGTTCTCTCTCTCATCCAACGACTTTACTGAAGGCACCTTCCGATAGGCAGAACGACAAAACTAAACATCCAGAAACAAACCAAATCATTGCCCTTCCCAAATTCAGTAAAACAATGTTTTCAAAACTCAACAGAACACTAATATCAAAGATCCTCAGAATGTATTCAAAGTTTTAAAAAAAACACTACTATCATAAAATTTTCAGAAAAGGAAACATCTATACTGAACTAGTTACTCCCAACTCAACACCTGCAGCCATGGATTAAACCGCCTCAACAGATGGCCAAACCAATGCCTGAAAATGCTCCTCCAACCAGCCTATTCCTCATGTTGGTCGGTAAACATACCTTCAGTAACTTCTTCACCTACATCACAAAACTCATCTATTAGCCTAATGCTAAGCAAGTAGAGCGATGAATGAAATGGATCAATGAAGCAATAATTTCCCTAAACATGCAGTCTCTACTTTCTCATCTCAGTTGTATTCAAATTCGTTCTCTGTTGATCCCTCTGTACGATGGGAAAGTGGATCAGTCATTCCCCAAAGCATACATCCTCTGATCTCAATTAAGGGGCGGATTAATTCCCTTAACAGTTAACTGGTCTGATCCCCCTGTAGGATTGGGAAGTGGATCACTTTTCCCAAAACCTCAATCCTCTGTTCTCAGTTAAGGGGCGGATTAATCCCCCTTAACAGTTGTTCTGATCATCCTGCTCACACTTACCATGCGTTTCATGTAAATTCATTTTTGTAATCTTTCAAAAACATGATGCATGACAACTGGAAAATAAACATACAAAACATACATAAATCCTACTGTTTTATGATGTAGGCCCGAAGGCACAAACAAACTCTACTTACCTGGATCCCTGGAAATCGCTCGGCTAAATGCTACTTCAGAAGCTCGCTCACCTAAAATCATAATAGTACATATATCAAACTTTCACTAAACTTCACAGAATCAATACAGGAGTTTGAGGAACAAAATTTGAAACCCCACAACTCGGGTATTCACAATAGTCGCTCAGCCCGAACCTACTCTAAATCACAACATTCCTCGAAACTCCTCACATTGTACTCCCTCAGCTATCTAACTACTAAAATCGCAAGAAAACAAAGGAGGGCTTACCTAGGTTGAAGGAGAATCGGGCAGGAGAATCGCCTAGAGATTTCTGCCGTTCGAGCTGAAGATCGAAAGGGAAAGAAAATGAGTAGTGGTGGCGGCTACTCTAAACTTTTTGCCTTAAATATGTAACGCCCCGAACCCGCCCCGGGCCCAGTGCGCTACGTTGCTAAGCAACCCCACATTTCATACGTAATTTAAAAATAATTATCTTAAATATTTTGACTCGTTTTCGGGTTTTTCGAACCCTCGACGTTTGTTGGAAAACGGGCCCACAATGCGTTTAAAATACTTCGAAAAATGTCGGGTCGAAACGTTTTAGAAAACGGGAGAAAATAAAAAAAAATAGAAAAATTGCCTAAGAAGGCTGCTGGGCGCGCAGCTGGGCGCCAGGCGCCCAGGCAGCGCGCTGAGGCGCACCAGCGCGCCCCAGCTCTTGGCTACCACGATCGATCGTGGCTAAATGCCTGATCGATCGGGCCTTCTCGGGTTTTCTTCACCCAGAAACTTCCCGACCGCGACCGGTCGCGCCCCGGGCCCGACCGATCGGGCCGGCTCGGGTTTTTCACCCCCAAAAACACTTAAAAACACCCAAAACTTCCCATTTTTAACCTCACTTCACCTCTCTTCACATTTCTACACTTTTCTACAATCCCGACACCTCCAAAAATTCCGAAATTTTTACCATATCGTCCTGACGCATAATTCTTCAATCCCCGTGAAAATCTCGGAAAAACGAATTAAAACGCCTAATGAAAAAAATAGCGAATGCAACCCGACATATCAAATTTTTAAACCAAAAATCGACAATATAACGGCTAAATTTTCAAATCCAAAACCTGAGAAACATTGCCGTTAAAATACGATTTAAAACAACCAAATAACCAGATAACTCCAAACTATATACATCAAACCCAATTCAACCAAACGACCTAAAATCCATTCCGACCATAACATTCACAATTCACCACAAACACACACCAAACAACTATACACACCGAACCAAAATACTCAAAACCTATCCAAACCATCAACAACCAAAATATTCACAAACCCACTCCTAATCACAAAATGTGCAATACCACAACCCTTGCCAAGGACTAGGTCGAAGCGCCCCGACAAATGACCTGCACCGACGAGCTCCGCGTATCCCCGACTGGTGCTACTCCTAATCCACATTATCGAGATCACCTGAGAGTACTTCGTCACCTACACCACAGAACACACACACACACACGTAAGCTTAAGCTTAGTAAGTAATGAATGACAAATGTAAACATGCACAATGTACACTACAATCACACCAAACACAAGCACCAACCAACAATTGATTTCACACACAATTTGCCCGCACCGAAGTGCCTTATTTGCCCGCACCAAAGTGCCTTAGTTGCCCGCACCGAAGTGCCTTAGTTGCCCGCACCGAAGTGCCTTAGTTGCCCGCACCGAAGTGCCTTAGTTGCCCGCACCGAAGTGCCTTATTTGCCCGCACCGAAGTGCCTTAACATTCACACGCACAACAATACACACGCACCACAACTCCACTCAACACAATGCAACACCATAACATTCACACACGCACAACAAACTCACCACACACAACAACTCAACTTACAACTTAACTCAATGCAAAGCCTTAACACAACTCAACACGAAGCAATCAATAACTAATAGCCCTACCGTCCCGTGGTGTAGGCCCGAAGGCGAACGAAAACACCCACTACTTACCTGAACGCTCGACTTCTACTTGCTCACGGCTATCGGTCACTTCCTTCGTTCGACGACCTAAATCCACGGAAACTTAAATTGATAAGTTATCAATAATTCTAAAAGGTTTTTCTAGCTAAAACTAAATAATACCTAAATAACTTCACACTCCAAAACATTCAAACTCAATTTTCTACCCCACATCGACCGTCAAACTTTAAACGGCCATAACTTTCTCATTTTTCAACGGAATTCGACGTGCCACCCCAACTCGGAAACCTCTACACGTCTACTATCCATTGAATCACTCAAATTAACTAAACAAACACTATGGCCAGCCCGAAATTCCCAAAGGCAGACTCGGCCCTTTAGTGTTCTTCAACCATTTTTGTGGAACACTTCACCAATCCTCCATCTAACCCTCAAATCTACCTAAACCAAGTCATTCAACAACTAAACCATCAAAATAAGAAAGAAATCTAACATCAACACTCAATTTTCGGAATCCCTAACCTAGGGTTTTCCAACATTCACCAAACTCAACCAAAACTCTCAAAAACACTCTTAAACTTCATCAAAAGCTATATAATTCAAAACCCATGTAAACTTACCTTGGATTGGCTTGAAAAACTGAAGAGAAGAGAGGAGGAGGCGTTGGCTATGGAGGAGAGGGAGAAAGCTCGATGGAGGAGGAGAAGATGAGAGAAAAATAACCCTTTTTCTCTTTTTATGCATTTAATGACCAAGGGAAATTACCACAAAGCCCTCCCCCCCCATCACTTAATCCAACGCCAAACACAACACCTTTCCATCACAAATTTGATTGGTTAATACACATTTGACAAAGTCAAATCAAACTCTCACCAATCACAAATTGTTTTAACTTCAAACCCTAACATTTTGACTTGTCAACCCTTTCCCCCACATTTCATTGTTTCCAACCTTTCATTCATAACATCAACCCTCTATCCGATTACTCTTAGGCCTACACGAAGTATAAAAATCTCGGGTGTTACAATCCACCCTCCTTACAAAAATTTTGTCCTCAAAATTTGACGTACCTGAACAATTCTGGATAACGTTCCATCATATCCTGTTGACGCTCCCACGTTGCTTCCTCAATGTTGTGGTTTCGCCACAAAACTTTTACCAATGGAATGTCCTTGTTGCGCAATTTCTTCACTGCATAATCCAATATTTCTACTGGTTTCTCCTCATAAGACAATGTAGGTTGCACTTCGACCTCCTGTTGTACCACCACGTGCGATGGATCCCTTAGGCATTTACGTAGCATCGATACATGGAATACGTTATGCACTCCCTCCATCGAAGCTGGCAATTCCAACTGATACGCTGTCTTTCCCACACGCTTCACAATAGGGAAAGGACCAACAAATCGCGGGTTCAGCTTACCTCGCTTCCCGAATCTCATGACACCCTTAAATGGCGAGATTTTCAAGAAAACCTCATCGCCTACCTCAAATTCCAGCTCTCGTCTCCTACCATCGGCATAACTCTTTTGGCGACTCTAAGCTGTCAGAATGCGTTGCCGAATGAACTGGACTTTATCTGCGGTTTGCTGCACAATCTCTGGACCAATTAAACTAGATTCTCCTACCTCATCCCAATAAAGAGGCGATCTGCATTTCCTCCCGTATAGAGCTTCATATGGAGCCATTCCAATAGTATCCTGATAACTATTGTTATATGAGAACTCCACCAAAGGTACATACCTACTCCAGGAACCCTGGAACTCAAGCACACACGATCGAAGCATATCCTCAAGAGTCTGAATAGTCCGTTCAGATTGTCCGTCCGTCTGAGGATGAAAAGCAGTGCTGAAATTCAATCGAGTCCCCATCGCCTTATGTAGACTCTGCCAAAATTTTGAAGTGAACCTCGGGTCCCTATCTGATACAATCGAAGTCGGCACCCCATGTAATCTCACAATCTCCTGAATATAAAGTTCAGCAAGCTGATCCATACTGTATGTCATCTTCACCGGCAGAAAATGGGCTGACTTCGTTAAACGATCAACGATCACCCATATGCCATCAAATCCTTTCGTCGTCTTAGGCAATCCAACAACGAAGTCCATTGAAATCTGATCCCACTTCCATTCAGGAACTGGCAATGGCTGTAACTTCCCAGCAGGTCTCTGATGCTCTGCCTTCACCTGCTGACAAATCAAACATGTCTCTACAAATTCAGCCACTGACTTCTTCATACCAGGCCACCAATAGTGCTGCTTGAGGTCTCTGTACATCTTGGTACTCCCCGGATGAACAGAAAACCTCGACGAATGAGCTTCAACCAAAATTTCCTTCCGAAGTTGCTCGTCATTCGGAACATACCACCGATTACGAAATTTCAAAATACCATCATCCGAGTAGCTAAACTCTGTTCTATCGTCAGACACCATACTCAGCTTGAATTTACTACACTCCAAATCTCCTTGTTGAGCTTCTCTAATTTTCTCCAAAACCGTAGGCTTCAGAGACAAAGCTACTAAAACTGTTGTCACATCTGAAACCAGCTCCAAATCAAACCTCTGAATCTCCAATCGCAAAGGTTCAGACATACTAGCCTCCAAAGCTGAAACTGAAGTCGATACTCGGCTTAAAGCATCTGCAACCACATTGGCTTTACCGGGGTGATACTTGATTTCCAAATCATAATCTTTCACGAACTCTAACCACCGCCGCTGCCTCATATTAAGCTCCTTTTGAGTGAAGATATACTTCAGACTTTTATGATCTGAATATACCTCGCACTGCTGACCATAAAGGTAATGCCTCCAGATCTTTAAAGCAAAGACCACTGCTGCTAACTCCAAATCATGGGTCGGATAATTCTTCTCATAGGGCTTTAGCTGCCTCGAAGCATAGGCAATCACCTTGTCTTTCTGCATAAGTACACAACCCAACCCAATCCGCGATGCATCGCAATAAATACAAAATTTCTACTCGGCCACTGGCAACGTTAAAATTGGAGCTGTCGTCAATTTCTGCTTCAAAGTCTGAAAGCTCAGTTCACATTCTTCAGACCACTCATATTTCACGTCTTTCCTGGTCAAGTGAGTCATCGGTGCTGCTATTTTAGAAAATCCCTCAATAAACCTTCTGTAATAGCCAGCTAATCCCAGAAAACTCCGAATCTCACGGACATTCTTTGGCTGAGGCCAATCATTAATTGACTGAATCTTGGCCGGATCCACTGATATTCCACCACTCGAAATTACGTGACCAAGAAAATGCACCTTCGTCAACCAAAAGTCGCATTTAGATAACTTGGCATATAATTGATGCCGTCTCAAAGTTTCCAGTACTATCTTCAGATGCTCCCTATGCTCCTCTTCATTACTGGAATAAATCAAAATGTCATCGATAAACACGATTACAAACTTATCGAGATACTCTCTGAACACTCGATTCATTAGGTCCATAAAGGCGGCTGGAGCATTCGTCAAACCAAACGACATAACCAGGAACTCATAGTGTCCATACCGAGTCTTGAAAGCTGTTTTCGGAATATCCTGTGCTCTAACTTTCAATTGGTAGTATCCCGATCTCAAATCAATTTTTGAAAATATTTTAGCTTCTTGCAACTGATCAAATAGGTCATCTATCCTTGGCAATGGATACTTGTTTTTCACCGTTAGTTTGTTCAACTCCCGGTAATCAATGCACATTCGAAGCGACCCGTCCTTTTTCTTAACAAACAACACGGGCGCTCCCCAGGGCGAAAAACTAGGGCGTATAAAGCCCTTATCGACCAATTCCTCCAATTGCTTTTTCAGTTCTTTTAATTCAGGCGGAGCCAACCTGTAAGGATTCTTCGACACCGGCTTTGCTCCAGGGTAAGTGTCAATTACGAACTCGATTTCCCGGTCCGGAGGTAGACCAGGCAAATCATCTAAAAACACTTCAGGAAAATCACGGACAATGTCTATCTCCTGAAGCTTAACTTCTACCAAAGACTGAGAATCTACAATAGTGGCAAGAAAACACGTAAACTCACCAATAACAGACTTACGAGCGTCCATGGGTGCCATAACTGAGAGTCTCTTTATGTTCTTCAAAGCTTGAAAAGAAAACTTTTCACCACTCAGAGGTTGGAAATTTACAGTCCCTGCTCTGCAATCGATCGTCGCATGGTGTCGAAATAACCAGTCCATACCAAGTATTACGTCATATCCAGTGATCCCCATAACGATCAAATCAGCGGGTAAAGTCTTCCTTCCGACCATTACCATACTGTTAGGCACTACCTGCGCAGAATGCATATACTCGCCGGATGGTAATTGCACAATATACGCACTTTCAGTCGGCTCCACCTCTAACTGTACTTTCGCCACAAATGCTACCGCTACGAAAGAATGGGACGCCCCTGAATCTATCAATGTAAACGCTGGTACTGAATTAACAATTACAGTACCTGAAATTACTGCAGGACGGTCCTCACTATCAGGCTCGATCATAGCAAAAATCCTCGGAGTAGCTCTAGCTGGACCTGGCTTCGAAGTAGGGCAATCCTTAGATACGTGACCTGTCTGGTTGCATGTAAAGCATCGGAGGACCCTCGGCTTTGGACAATCACGGGACATATGACCTGCTTCTAGACAATTGTAACATTTACCGGCGTATTGCCCACACTCACCAGGATGGGACCTCGAACACTTGGGACACTGTCGAAATCCTTTTTTCGGTTGTTGCTGTGGCTTTTTACCTCCTCTCTGATCACTTAAATTTCCTCCTTGTCGTTTGGTCCCCTGTTGTTGAGAAGAAGATAAACTGGGCTGTGATTTCTCTAAACATCCTCTTCGGGTTCTCAGCAGATCTGGATAAATTATCCGCCGCTTCCTCCACTTCTAACGCCTTTGCCACCACCTCAGTAAACGAACTTTTAGAAATCCCAAAAGTCTTTACCAACATATAAATTTCGGGCTTCAGTCCTTGCACGAACTGAAAGATCTTGTCCGCTTCACGGTTGATCATGTGATCGGCAAACCGAGATAACAACTCAAACTGCTGAATGTAGTCACCCACCGATCCCGTCTTTTTAAGTGTCATGAATTCCATCCGTTTTGCAGCTTGAGTCGTTTCGTTGTAATACTTGTCGAAGAACAGATCTTTAAACTCCTTCCAGGTTAAAGCTTGATGACCGAGAGTGGACTCTATGACTCCCACCAGCTCTGTGCGTTATTGATTAAATGGAAGGTGGCACACTTGACTTTGTTTACTTCCTCCACCTCGGCAACCTTGAACATATTCTCAATAGTGTGAATCCACCTGTCTGCAGCTGTAGGATCTGTTAATCTGCCCTCGTATGCTGGAGGGTTCAATCTCCGAAACCTGTCCCCACTAGATCCTGTTCCAGCATGTCCAAGTCCCCCGTGCTCCATCAAAGTTCCAACTAGCTCTGCTTGTCGGGTAACCATATCCGCTAACTGCTTAACAGAATCCTCTAGTGGATTTCTGGGTGGCTCGGGTTCATGCCTAGGTCTCCCGGGTCGTCTAGGGTTATGCATCTTACTTTAATCCTGAACCAATTTAAAACAATCTAGCTTAGAAAAAAACTAGCTAAGGAAAGAATACTTACAGTCGGTGAAGCACGTTGCGCGACGGCCGGCATTGTCGGGTAATTCTCTGAACGTTTCGACCACAAAAGCTCTGATACCAACTTGTAACGCCCCGAACCCGCCCCGGGCCCAGTGCGCTACGTTGCTAAGCAACCCCACATTTCATACATAATTTAAAAATAATTATCTTAAATATTTTGACTTGTTTTCGGGTTTTTCGAACCCTCGACGTTTGTTGGAAAACGGGCCCACAATGCGTTTAAAATACTTCGAAAAATGTCGGGTCAAAACCTTTTAGAAAACGGGAGAAAATAAAAAAAACAGAAAAATTGCCTAAGAAGGCTGCTGGGCGCGCAGCTGGGCGCCAGGCGCCCAGGCAGCGCGCTGCGTGAGCAGCACGCGCGCGCTGCTCGCGCGCTAAGCGCGCTGCACGTGCTGCACGCGCGCGCGCGTGCGCGCGCTGGGGCGCACCAGCGCGCCCCAGCTCTTGGCTACCACGATCGATCGTGGCTAAATGCCCGATCGATCGGGCCTTCTCGGGTTTTCTTCACCCAGAAACTTCCCAACCGCGACCGGTCGCGCCCCGGGCCCGACCGATCGGGCCGGCTCGGGTTTTTCACCCCCAAAAACACTTAAAAACACCCAAAACTTCCCATTTTTAACCTCACTTCACCTCTCTTCACATTTCTACACTTTTCTACAATCCCGACACCTCCAAAAATTCCGAAATTTTTACCATATCGTCCCGACGCATAATTCTTCAATCCCCGTGAAAATCTCGGAAAAACAAATTAAAACGCCTAACGAAAAAAATAGCGAAGGCAACCCGACATATCAAATTTTTAAACCAAAAATCGACAATATAACGGCTAAATTTTCAAATCCAAAACTTGAGAAACATTGCCGTTAAAATACGATTTAAAACAACCAAATAACCAGATAACTCCAAACTATATACATCAAACCCAATTCAACCAAACGACCTAAAATCCATTCCGACCATAACATTCACAATTCACCACAAACACACACCAAACAACTATACACACCGAACCAAAATACTCAAAACCTATCAAAACCATCAACAACCAAAAAATTCACAAACCCACTCCTAATCACAAAACGTGCAATACCACACCCTTGCCAAGGACTAGGTCAAGCGCCCCGACAAATGACCTGCACCGACGAGCTCCGCGTATCCCCGACTGGTGCTACTCCTAATCCACGTTATCGAGATCACCTGAGAGTACTTCGTCACCTACACCACAGAACACACACAACACGTAAGCTTACGCTTAGCAAGTAATGAATGACAATGTAAACATGCACAATGACACTACAATCACACCAAACACAAGCACCAACAAACAAACGATTTCACACACAATTTTCCCGCACCGAAGTGCCTTATTTGCCCGCACCGAAGTGCCTTAGTTGCCCCGAACCGAAGTGCCTTAGTTGCCCCGCACCGAAGTGCCTTAGTTGCCCGCACCGAAGTGCCTTATTTGCCCGCACCGAAGTGCCTTATTTGCCCGCACCGAAGTGCCTTATTTGCCCGCACCGAAGTGCCTTAGTTGCCCGCACCGAAGTGCCTTAGTTGCCCGCACCGAGTGCCTTAGTTGCCCGCACCGAAGTGCCTTATTTGCCCGCACCGAAGTGCCTTATTTGCCCGCACCGAGTGCCTTAGTTGCCCGCACCGAAGTGCCTTATTTGCCCGCACCGAAGTGCCTTATTTGCCCGCACCGAAGTGCCTTAGTTGCCCGCACCGAAGTGCCTTAGTTGCCCGCACCGAAGTGCCTTAGTTGCCCGCACCGAAGTGCCTTATTTGCCCGCACCGAGTGCCTTAGTTGCCCGCACCGAAGTGCCTTAGTTGCCCGCACCGAGTGCCTTAGTTGCCCGCACCGAAGTGCCTTAGTTGCCCGCACCGAAGTGCCTTATTTGCCCGCACCGAAGTGCCTTAGTTGCCCGCACCGAGTGCCTTAGTTGCCCGCACCGAAGTGCCTTATTTGCCCGCACCGAAGTGCCTTATTTGCCCGCACCGAAGTGCCTTATTTGCCCGCACCGAAGTGCCTTATTTGCCCGCACCGAAGTGCCTTATTTGCCCGCACCGAAGTGCCTTAGTTGCCCGCACCGAAGTGCCTTATTTGCCCGCACCGAAGTGCCTTATTTGCCCGCACCGAAGTGCCTTATTTGCCCGCACCGAAGTGCCTTAGTTGCCCGCACCGAAGTGCCTTATTTGCCCGCACCGAAGTGCCTTAGTTGCCCGCACCGAAGTGCCTTAGTTGCCCGCACCGAGTGCCTTAGTTGCCCGCACCGAAGTGCCTTAGTTGCCCGCACCGAGTGCCTTAGTTGCCCGCACCGAAGTGCCTTATTTGCCCGCACCGAAGTGCCTTATTTGCCCGCACCGAAGTGCCTTATTTGCCCGCACCGAAGTGCCTTATTTGCCCGCACCGAAGTGCCTTATTTGCCCGCACCGAAGTGCCTTATTTGCCCGCACCGAAGTGCCTTATTTGCCCGCACCGAAGTGCCTTAGTTGCCCGCACCGAAGTGCCTTATTTGCCCGCACCGAAGTGCCTTAGTTGCCCGCACCGAAGTGCCTTAGTTGCCCGCACCGAGTGCCTTAGTTGCCCGCACCGAAGTGCCTTATTTGCCCGCACCGAAGTGCCTTAGTTGCCCGCACCGAGTGCCTTAGTTGCCCGCACCGAAGTGCCTTATTTGCCCGCACCGAGTGCCTTAGTTGCCCGCACCGAAGTGCCTTATTTGCCCGCACCGAAGTGCCTTAGTTGCCCGCACCGAAGTGCCTTAGTTGCCCGCACCGAGTGCCTTAGTTGCCCGCACCGAAGTGCCTTATTTGCCCGCACCGAGTGCCTTAGTTGCCCGCACCGAAGTGCCTTATTTGCCCGCACCGAAGTGCCTTAGTTGCCCGCACCGAGTGCCTTAGTTGCCCGCACCGAAGTGCCTTATTTGCCCGCACCGAAGTGCCTTAGTTGCCCGCACCGAAGTGCCTTATTTGCCCGCACCGAAGTGCCTTATTTGCCCGCACCGAGTGCCTTAGTTGCCCGCACCGAAGTGCCTTAGTTGCCCGCACCGAAGTGCCTTAGTTGCCCGCACCGAAGTGCCTTATTTGCCCGCACCGAAGTGCCTTAGTTGCCCGCACCGAAGTGCCTTAGTTGCCCGCACCGAAGTGCCTTAGTTGCCCGCACCGAAGTGCCTTAGTTGCCCGCACCGAAGTGCCTTATTTGCCCGCACCGAAGTGCCTTATTTGCCCGCACCGAAGTGCCTTATTTGCCCGCACCGAAGTGCCTTATTTGCCCGCACCGAAGTGCCTTAGTTGCCCGCACCGAAGTGCCTTATTTGCCCGCACCGAAGTGCCTTAGTTGCCCGCACCGAAGTGCCTTATTTGCCCGCACCGAAGTGCCTTAGTTGCCCGCACCGAAGTGCCTTATTTGCCCGCACCGAAGTGCCTTAGTTGCCCGCACCGAAGTGCCTTATTTGCCCGCACCGAAGTGCCTTATTTGCCCGCACCGAAGTGCCTTAGTTGCCCGCACCGAAGTGCCTTATTTGCCCGCACCGAAGTGCCTTATTTGCCCGCACCGAAGTGCCTTATTTGCCCGCACCGAAGTGCCTTAGTTGCCCGCACCGAAGTGCCTTATTTGCCCGCACCGAAGTGCCTTATTTGCCCGCACCGAAGTGCCTTATTTGCCCGCACCGAAGTGCCTTAGTTGCCCGCACCGAAGTGCCTTAGTTGCCCGCACCGAAGTGCCTTATTTGCCCGCACCGAAGTGCCTTATTTGCCCGCACCGAAGTGCCTTATTTGCCCGCACCGAAGTGCCTTAGTTGCCCGCACCGAAGTGCCTTATTTGCCCGCACCGAGTGCCTTAGTTGCCCGCACCGAAGTGCCTTATTTGCCCGCACCGAAGTGCCTTAGTTGCCCGCACCGAAGTGCCTTATTTGCCCGCACCGAAGTGCCTTATTTGCCCGCACCGAAGTGCCTTATTTGCCCGCAAAAGCCTTTAACACAACTAACGAAGCAATCAATAACTAATAGCCCTACGTCCCGTGGTGTAGGCCCGAAGGCCGAACGAAAACACCCACTACTTACCTGAACGCTCGGCTTCCACTTGCTCACGGCTATCGGTCACTTCCTTCGTTCGAGACCTAAATCCACGGACAACTTAACTTGATAAGTATCAATAATTCTAAAAGGTTTTTCTAGCTAAAACTAAATAATACCTAAATAACTTCACACTCCAAAACAATTCAGGGCTTCGATCTACTGCCTTTTACAATGCCGGATTGTTCTTCACGGGCGACAATCCACTGCCTTTACAGATTTTTCAGTTTGTAAAAACAAGCACAATCTAAACTCCCTCAAAGATTAAATCTCAAGTTTAGGATTTGAGGAGTAGATGAATACAGAGTATGATAAAATTCGCAGGTTAGGGCTCAAGAATAATATTTGCAAAAAGTACTCTCTTCGTTCTCTAACCTTGGCTTAAATACTCTGTCGGCTTTTTTTCCTTGAACTTCAATGCTCCTTATCCGAATATGGCAATTTTGTTACCGTTGGAGCAGCAACCGTACATTTACAGATAGCCGTTGCATTCTGAAGTTGCAAGTCGCCCGACGCCATTAATGCACTGGACTTTAAGTTCTGGGCGAGGTATCTGATACTTCGCGGTTTATTTGAATTTGGCAGAAGACTCTGTTCATCGGAAGATGTCTTTAAAATCTTGAACCGCTATCGGTGGATGCAGCTTTATAAGCTTGAACCGCTATCGGTGGATATAAACTTCTTCTTTTGTCATCTAGCAATCGATGGATGTGATTCTTTTAAACTAAACCGTTTTTGTCGTTTTGCTAGCGGTGGATGCATTCCTTTGAATTCCAGTGGTGGATATGTTCATTCAAGTCTTCCGCCTTTGTCTTTTACCGAGCGGTGGATATGTTCTTTAAATTCCAGCGGTGGATATCTTCATTCAAGTCTTCCGCCTTTGTATTTTACCGAGCGGTGGACATCTTCTTTTCTCCTTGACCGGTGGATGTCTTCACTACTACTTCATCGGTGGATATGCTACATTTACCGCCCTGTTTTACTAACACACCTAGAACACTTAACTAAATTCATTAAACAACTAAAATACCCTTTCCAAGGGCATTTCTAGTAGATTAAACTCAAATGTATAATTCATTATTCTCATTTAATAAACATAATCAAATTACATTTATGAACATGCAAATACATCATCAAAAACATAATTAGACTTAAAAACTATTTAAGTCAACAATCTCTCCCTTTTTGATGATGACAAAATATGAGTATAAATTTGATTAAAAAACAATACTCTCCCCTATAATCCTAGCTCTCCCACAACATATGCATACTTTCCAATTTCAAACACAGATTATCAACATATGCATACTTTCCAATTTCAAACACAGATTATCAACAGATTTAAACCATGTATTCCAGTACAAATATATAAATCAAATCATAAAACATGCATTCTTTCTCCCCCATTGACATTATCAAAAAGAAACAGAGAGACAAAAGAAGTAATGCATTCAACAAAAATTCAGAGACTACATTAGAGTATTAGGAAAATTTTGTACAAAAAAAAATGCCTATTTAAAGAAATCTAAAAAATGCTGCCAAAAAGCATGGATAATCCAAGAAGGCACTTCAAGACTTGGAAGGAAATAAGCATTCACGAGAGCTTGAAGTGATGCAAGATCAAGAGGGAGTGGTGCCTGATAAACCACCAAGTCTATACAGGGAGCAGACTCTAGCAAAGGAGCAGCAGATGGAGAGGGGCCTTGATCTACCACCAAATCCAGATAAGATGGAGGCTCAACAGATGGACCAGCAGAAGATGCATCCATGGGACTGGCTGGTTCTGGTGAAGGCTCGGGAATAAGAGGAGCAACAGGAGTAGAGAATTTCAGTTCAGCCTCCTGAAGATCCAAAGGCAGTAGCCGAGCAACTTCAACACCCTCAGGTCTGATGATTGGAGGGCAGAGATCTTCAGAACACTCCTCAGGATAAGAAGGAGGGCTAGGCGGGTCAGGTCTAAAAGCTTCAAACTGAGACTTGAGAGACAGTAAATCCAGTGACAAAATCTCCATGTATCTATCCATTTTTGAAGAGAGCTCAGCTTTAACGACATCCAGATCCTTGCTCATGTCCAATTTAGTCTGTTGGAGCTTGTCATCAACAGACATAGCAATCTGGTTCTTAAGAGAGCTGAAGGCTGATCCTAGGCTCTCTATGCAGGACTGTAAGTGGTTAAACTGATCCTCACTTATAGAAAATCTCCGCTGGTAGGTTTGGGGAGTTGCAGGATCAGGAGCAATGTGAGCAGGAGAATCAAGGTGGACTGGAGTAGGAGTTTGGATTGAAGGAGCAGATTGAATGACTGGAGAGATAGGATCTGGAGCTGGCAGAGAGGGCAATAAAAGTGTTGGAGGAGAAGGAGGACACTCTAGAAGTGGAGGAAGTAGAGAAGATGGAATTGATGTTGGCTCAAAGGTAGGAGCCTGAGAGGATGGGGCAGAAAGTCTTGGAACAGGAGGAGGAAGTCGGGAGCGAGAAACCAGAGAATGAGAAGGAGAATTATCAAAGGCTGGGATTTCAGAATCACCCCCTCCTTCTTGAAAAGATTCCTCGGTTAGGATAAGTTTTCTCTTCCCTTGTTTGGCTGCTGTGGCCTTAGTAGCCTTTCTCTTAGATTCATCCATAACAAAGTCCCCTTTCCTTGTTTTCTTAATCCCCATTCTTTTTAAAGTAAAACTAGAGTAATAGCTGGTCGGTTTAAGACAGGAAGGATCCTCTTCCTCGGAAAACTCTACTTCAAACTTCTGAAAGATCTTCATGAGAAATGGCACTGGAGGAGACACACTGAATCATCCGTCTTAAAACAATGTAACCTATATCGAAGGGGGTCTTTTGGTAGATGGCAAAGAGAACAAACAATTTCATGCTACTAACGTCATCATAGTGACCACCCTTAGGAATAACATTATATCCAATCATTTGATGAAACAGTCGAGCTCGTACGGTTAATTGTTTGCTCTTAAGAGAGTTGGGGATATTGTCCAG
The DNA here is from genome assembly GCA_022432975.1 of Begonia masoniana. Lineage (NCBI taxonomy): Eukaryota > Viridiplantae > Streptophyta > Magnoliopsida > Cucurbitales > Begoniaceae > Begonia > Begonia masoniana. The sequence continues at coordinate 14,736,444 of CM039515.1, forward strand.
ATCTAGGGCAATTTCTTTCAAAAATTGATAGCCTGCAAGAGTACCAAGAAATGAGGGCTCTTGTCCTGTCAAATAAAGTTTAGTATGATTATCTAAATGAGGACTCCCCAGAAGCTCATTTATGGATTGGGAGGTTAAAACTATGCGTTTTCAGCTAAATTTAAACCAACTAAATCATCAAGAGTAATACCCCTACTAGGAATAAGCTTTTTATGCTTGAAATCTTCATGATACCTAGCCTCAGCAGTTTGAGTGAAGAAGAAGAGAGATGGCCATGTTATTGCACGAGGAAGCTCTCGTGGCTGACGAGCTGAAACCTTGGTCTTTTTCGTAGCAGGTTCCCGAACTACGCAAGATGAAGATGCCATGATCGAAGAAAAACAGCTTTCTAGAAGTGAAAACCCGAAGGTCTGAAGAGCGCGAAAGATGAAGCGTTTTTGAAAGGAAACAAAGTTTAAAAGAATTAGGGCATCGCCCGACTGGAAGAAGACAAAACGTCGTGATCGGATATCACCCGATGGAGTATACGTGTCAGCAGATTAAAAAATATATCTTCCGGTACATAGACATCTTTCGGTAAGCAGAAGATACATATCTTCCGGTGAATAGTAAATGAGCAGGCGATAAATACCAAAGACAGAATAAAAGATAGAACATTAACTTTTCTCACACCTAATGAGGCCTAATCTTATTCTTATATTACAGAAATTTTTCTCGTCCAAAGGCTTGGTAAAAATGTCAGCTAATTGGTCTACAAAATTGACAAATTCTAAGGAAATATCACCTCTTAGAACATGCTCTCTTATGAAGTGATATCTGACATCGATATGCTTGGTTCTAGAATGTTGAATGAGATTTTTAGAAATGTTGATAGCACTGGTGTTATCACACCGAATAGGGATCCTATCATAAAACAGATTATAATCTTCCAAAGTCTTTTTCATCCATAACATTTGTGCACAACAACTGCCTGCAGCAATATATTCACTCTCAACAGTTGACAATGTAACAGAATTCTGTTTCTTAGAATACCAGGAGACAAGAGATTCACCAAGGAACTGACATGTTCCACTGGTGCTTTTCCTATCAACTAGACTACCAGCATAGTCAAAATCTGAGTATCCAATCAGATCAAAAGAAGTTCCTTTAGGATACCATAATCCAAGATCACAAGAACCACTCAAATATTTAAATATTCTCTTGACTGCATTTAAGTGGGATTCTTTAGGAGAAGCTTGGAACCTAGCACATAAATAGACGCTAAAGAGTATATCTGGCCTACTAGCAGTCAGATATAGTAATGATCCAATCATACCACGATATTTTTTAATATCAACATTTTTTCCTTTTTCATCTTTATCCAATTTAGTTGTGGTACTCATAGGAGTCTTGGAAGACTTAGACGATTCTAATCCAAATTTCTTTAGAAGGTCTTTGATGTATTTTTCTTGGAAGAAGAAAATACAATCGGATGTTTGGCTAATTTGGAATCCTAAGAAGAACTTAAGCACTCCCATCATACTCATTTCAAACTCACTTTGCATGTCAGAAGCAAATCCATCACAAAGTGAAACATTTGTGGACCCGAATATGATATCATCTACATAAATTTGAACAAGAAGAATGTCATTGCCCTTTTGCAAGGAAAAAAGGGTTGAATCGGTATTACCCTTTTTGAATTTCCTTTCCTCAAGGAAATTCTTCAACCTATCATACCACGCTCTAGGAGCCTGCTTAAGTCCATAGAGAGCCTTCCTTAGTTTGTAAACATGATCAGGTTTCTCAAAGTCCTCAAATCCTAAGAGCTGCTCTACATAAACTTCTTCCATGATATATCCATTTAAAAAGGCACTCTTTACATTCATTTGAAAGATTGTGAAGTTTTTGTAGCAGGCATAGGCTAAGAGCATTCTAATGGATTCTAATCTAGCTACAGGTGCAAAGGTTTCCTCAAAGTCAATTCCTTCTTCTTGATTGTAACATTTGGCAACTAGCCTAGCTTTGTTTCTTACTACAATCCCATTTTCATCCATTTTATTCTTATAAACCCATTTAGTTCCAATAATAGGATGTGCAACAGGTTTTGGAACAAGTTCCCAAACATTGTTCCTTTCGAATTGGTTTAGCTCATCTTGCATTGCAACTATCCAATTTTCATCCAATTCGGCTTCCTCAAACTTCTTAGGCTCTATCTGAGAAATAAATGCCACATTGGCATAGAGATTCCTAAGAGAGGATCTAGTCTTAACTCCTAATGTAGGATCACCTAAGACTTCATCTAATGGATGGTTTCTGATGTACTTCCAATATCTAGGAAGAGCTGTGGATTCATCTTTTACAGGAACGATCTCTAGAGAAGTAGAAGAGGGTTCTAAAGATTTTTCTACTTGAAAGGGATCTGTAGACTTGTCTAAAGAGAGGGAATCCAGTTGGATATCCAAAGTATCATCCTCATCCACATTGATTGTGGGTTGAGGGAAAAGTTGACATGAACTGATTCCTCCACAACTAGAGTTCTCTTATTGAATACCCTATATGCTTTACTGGTAAAGGAATAACCAAGAAAAATTCCAAGATCAGATTTGGAATCGAAATTTCCTAAGTTATCCTTAGTGTTGAGAATAAAGTATTTACTACCAAAGACTCTAAAATACTTAACAGAAGGAGTTTTTCCACTCCAGAGATCATATGGAGTTTTCTCAAGAATAGGTCTTATTAAGACCCGATTGAGCACATAGCAAGCTGTTGAAACAGCTTCATCCCAGAAGTACTTGGGAAGGGAATTCTCATTTAGCATGGTTCGGGCTAGTTCTTGAAGAGACCTATTTTTCCTCTCAACAATACCATTTTGCTGAGGAGTTCTAGGAGAGGAGAAATTGTACTCAATTCCATATTTGAGACACATGAGTTCAAATTTCTCATTTTCAAATTCTCCACCATGATCATTATGAATAGCAACAATGGTGAGTTCCTTTTCATTTTGAACTCTTTTCCTAAAGCTAGAGAAAATATCAAATGTCTCATCCTTTGACTTCAGAAAATAAACCCAAGAAAATTTGGAGAAATCGTCAACAATGACAAATGCATAGAATTTTCCTCCTAAGCTGGCTATATTAGAAGGACCGAAGAGGTCCATGTGAAGGAGTTGGAGAGGCTTAGAAGTAGAAATTGCATTCTTCGATGCAAAGGAACTTTTGATCTGCTTACCCATTTGACAGGCTTCACAGACCTTATCCTTCTCAAAGGATATCTTAGGGATCCCTCTAACTAAATTCTCCTTAGTAATCTTAGCTAAGGTATCCATCCCTACGTGTCCTAATCTCCTATGCCAAATCCAACTATCATTGGAAGAGTTAACAGGAAAGCATTTCTCATCAACATGCTCAATATCATTCATATCAATAATATAGACATTTTCCTTTCTATAGCCTTTAAATAGAACATTGTTATTAGAAATATCTTTGATCACACAAGCATTTGATTTGAAAGTTACTTTATAGCCTTTGTCACACAGCTGACTTATGCTTAGCAGGTTATGTTTTAATCCTTCTACTAATAAAACATTTTCAATGATTGGTTTAGAAGGATTACTTATATTGCCGATGCCAACAATTCTGCCCTTTTGGTTTCCACCAAAAGTAACACTTCATTTCTTCTTGTTGACAACTGCAAACTTGGTTGAGTCTCCTGTCATATGCCTCGAGCATCCACTGTCGAGGTACCATTGATTCTTTTCAGGAGAATAGTCAACCTGCAAAACATAAGATCAAGTTGTCTTCTTTGGTACCCAAACCTTTTGAGTCCTAGTGTTAGGTCTGGTTCCTTTAGGAACAACCCATTATAATTTACTACCAAATTTACTTTTTCCTGTTTTAAAAGGACATACATAGGATTTATGACCTATCTCATTGCAAGCATGAAAAACAGTAGATTTAACAAAGAAAGACTTATATACTGTCTTTTTACTACTCCCATTATATCCGATGCCTGCTTTATCAAAAGTCATTCTTTGATCATTAATCAGCATGTTCAGTTGATTACTACTATAAGTGTATTTCTGAACAAAATTATTTAAAGTTTCATTTTTCTTTTTCAGTTCAGTGATCTCCTTTTCATGCAAGTCTACTTCTTTAGCATGCTTTTCTATTAAACCTGCATTTTCTCTTTTCAACAAGTTATATTTATTTTTAAGCATACCAAATTGCTTAACCAAGTCATTAAATGCATCAATTAGCTCACCATCATCATTATCACTCTCACTATCACTCAAGATACTGGACGAAAAAGAACTAATCTTATCTTCGTGTGCCATGAAGCACAGATTTGCCACTTCCTCATCTTCTGAAGAAGAGGTGTCACCTTCACTGTCATCCCAAGTAGCCTTCATAGCCTTCTTCTTAAACTTCTTGGGATTTTTCTTAGCTTGTGGACAATCTGCCTTCATGTGGCCAGGCTTGCCGCACTCAAAATAGGTAATCTCCTTGTCTTTAGGGAGTTTTTCATTCCTTGGAAAACTTCTCCCTTATAGCTTCTTCCTACGGAGAAACTTGCTAAATCTCCTAGTGATGAGAGCAATGTCCTCATCATCATCTTCTTCTTCTTCCTCAGAGGCTTCATTTTTGCTTGAAGAGGCTTTCAGAGCAATATCCTTCTTCTTTGAGACCTCTTTCTCCTTGAGATCCTCTTTTTTCATTTGCCCTCATTGTGATCTCATGCGTCATGAGAGATCCAATGAGCTCCTCAAGCTTTAGGACTTTGAGATCCTTTGCTTCCTGAATTGCAGTCACCTTCGGCTGCCAACTTCTTGGAAGACATCTAAGTATCTTCCTGACCTGTTCTTCACAAGAATATGATTTACCAAGAGCTTTTAAGCCATTGGTAATGTTAGTAAATCTTGTAAACATAGAACATACAGATTCATCTTTCGGCATAGAAAATAACTCATACTCATGTACAAGCATATTCAATTTACTCTCTTTCACCTAATTTGTTCCCTCGTGAGTAACCTCTAATAAGTGCCAAATTTCTTGAGCACTTTCACACCCTTGTACTCTATTAAATTCATCTCTATTTAGAGCACAATACAGAGTATTTATTGCCTTGGCATTTAGGTTTAGATTTCTCTTATCGGACTCAGTTAAATTAGTAGAATTCTTAGGAACACTTTTGCCATCTACAATTTTCATGACTTTAAATGGACCATATTCTATAATGTTCCATAACTCATAGTCCATGGCTTGAATGAATATTCTCATTCTTGCATTCCAGTAAACATAATCACTGCCATCGAATAGGGGTGGCCTGGAGATGGACTGTCCCTCAATGTGTGAGGAGTTTGAGTTGAATGCCATTTGTAATATAAATACAGCTTAGACAATGATTAACCTCGCTCTGATACCAATTGTAGGATCGAGATTGTCTAAGAGGGGGGTGAATTAGACCTTTTTAATTTCTTAATTAAATAGCAAACAAACAAACCATAAAAGTAAAGGCAAGAGAGAGAGAGAAAGAAAAAATCAACACACGAGTTTTTACGTGGTTCGGCCAAAACCTGCCTACATCCACGCTTCAAGGTTTCCCTCTTAAAGATCCTTAACCTTCTCCTCACGAGAATACAAGATCAAAATTTCGGGCTTCGATCTACTGCCTTTTACAATGCCGGATTGTTCTTCACGGGCGACAATCCACTGCCTTTACAGATTTTTCAGTTTGTAAAAACAAGCACAATCTAAACTCCCTCAAAGATTAAATCTCAAGTTTAGGATTCGAGAGGAGTAGATGAAATTACAGAGTATGATAAAAATTCGCAGGTTAGGGCTCAAGAATAATATTTGCAAAAAGTACTCTCTTCGTTCTCTAACCTTGGCTTAAATACTCTGTCGGCTTTTCTTCCTTGAACTTCAATGCTCCTTATCCGAATATGGCAATTTTGTTGCCGTTGGAGCAGCAACCGTACATTTACAGATAGCCGTAGCATTCTGAAGTTGCAAGTCGCCCGACGCCATTAATGCACTGGACTTTAAGTTCTGGGCGAGGTCTCTGATACTTCGCGGTTTATTTGAATTTGGCTGAAGACTCTGTTCATCGAAAGATGTCTTTAAAACCTTGAACCGCTATCGGTGGATGCAGCTTTATAAGCTTGAACCGCTATCGGTGGATATAAACTTCTTCTTTTGTCATCTAGCAATCGATGGATGTGATTCTTTTAAACTACATTGTTTTTGTCGTTTTGCTAGCGGTGGATGCATTCCTTTGAATTCCAACGGTGGATATGTTCATTCAAGTCTTCCGCCTTTGTCTTTTACCGAGCGGTGGATATGTTCTTTAAATTCCAGCGATGGATATCTTCATTCAAGTTTTTCGCCTTTGTCTTTTACCGAGCGGTGGACATCTTCTTTTCTCCTTGACCGGTGGATGTCTTCACTACTACATCATCGGTGGATATGCTACATTTACCGCCCTGTTTTACTAACACACCTAGAACACTTAACCAAATTCATTAAACAACTAAAATACCCTTTCCAAGGGCATTTCCAGTAGATTAAACTCAAATGTATAATTCATTATTCTCATTTAATAAACATAATTAAATTATATTTATGAACATGCAAATACATCATCAAAAATATTATTAGACTTAAACTCTATTTAAGTCAACAAAAGTACCATAATGAAAAAGCTATGACCGATCACTTGAATATATTTCGGGGAATTATCAATCAGTTAACTGGAATGAAAATCAAGTTTGATGAAGAGGTTCAGGGATTGAAGCTTCTTCGGTCTTTACCGTACTCGTGGGAGACATTCAGAATGTCCGTATCTAACTCCGCTCCATATGGTATTTTTGCTATGGATGTAGTCAAGAGTAGTGTTCTAAACGAGGAGATGAGAAGAAAGTCGACGGGTTCTTTTTCACAGTCTGACGTTCTAGTCACCGAAAACAGGGGAAAAAGTTAAAACAAAGGTCGAGGCAATAGAAATCGAAGTCAAAGAAAGTCGAGAAAATACGCAAATTTTGAGTATCATCATTGTGGCAAAAAATGGACACATCAAGAAATTTTGTCGAAAGTTTCTATGAGAGAATCTGAATGTCAAGGTGTAACACCCCGAGTTTACTGAACCCGGTTTGTTACTCATAAGTCCGAAACTTTCTATGAAGACTTGGACCAAATTAAAACTTCGTTCAAAATTCAAAATTTGGACATTTGATAAGACATGAAAACTTGCAGCCGAAATCGTTTAAACAAAAATAAAATTAAACAAAACCATGTCGAAATAAGCGTGGGAAAACATTAAGAAACAATCGGTTAAGAAGCAAAGGTTTAACTCGTGAAAACACTTTAAAGGTTGCAAAAGTCAAATTCATCGTCCGCTGAACAAAGTCAACAAAAAGGGGAAAGCTATTTGAAGACCCCCACCGGTCACTAAACGACAAAACATAAGATTTGTCATCCGGTCACTAAACGACAAAACGTAAGATTTGTCATCCGGTCACTAAACGACAAAACATAAGATTTGTCTTCCGGTCACTAAACGATAAAACGTAAGATTTGTCTTCCGGTCACTAAACGACAAAACGTAAAATTTGTCATCCGGTCACTAAACGACAAAACGTAAAATTTGTCTTCCGGTCACTAAACGATAAAACGTAAGATTTGTCTTCCGGTCACTAAACGACAAAACGTAAAATTTGTCATCCGGTCACTAAACGACAAAACGTAAAATTTGTCTTCCGGTCACTAAACGACAAAACATAACTCCTATATCATCCTACGAGCCAAAACACTCGACATCACCGGATGACATAAAACACAACACTATCTACAGAAAGGAATTTGCTTGCTTCTCGAAAACCATTCAGAAACAACTCAACCATAGCATTAGTCAAATCCAGTAAAAATCAACGTTTAAAACTCAACAGATTACTAGTATCAGTAGATCTCAAAACGTATTCAAAATGCTAAAATTTCTACTGTCATGAAAACTCAACATACTCAGACCAATCGTTATCTACTAAACCTCAACAACTGCTGACACCAGTTAACCCGCCTCATCAGTTTACCAAGCCGAGACGTGGATGTACTCCTCCAACCACATCAATCTTCTGTGCACTCAGGAAACTCACCTGCAATGTCCTCAACACCTACATCACAAAACTCATCTATTAGCCTAATGCTAAGTAAGTAAAGCCAACAAGAAATGAAACAACAAAATATAAATTCCTAGTATGCAATTTCTACTTTCTCAACTCAGTTGCTCATGCTTCGTTTCTGTTCAGATCCCCCTGTGAAATTGGGAGTTGGATCAACTCTCCCAAAGTACATACATCCCTGTCTCATTAAGGGGTGGATTAATTCCCTTAACAGTGAAACTGATTCTCCTGTTCAGATCCCCCTGTGAAGTTGGGAGTTGGATCAACTCTCCCAAAGTACATACATCCCTGTCTCATTAAGGGGTGGATTAATTCCCTTAACAGTGAAACTGATTCTCATGACTGTTTCAATATGTTCAATCCTTACCATGCCAATCATGCATTCAAATTCATTTTTGTATGTTTTAAAACATGATGCTTAGAATACAGATTCACACAAGTAATCATAACCCTAACGTTTTGTGATGTAGGCCCGAAGGCACAAGTAAACTTCACTTACCTGGTCTCCTGGGAAGCTTGTTGAAACCTCTCCCTCGGGAGTTTGCTCAAACCTAGTTCCATAAATCGAACATTAATTTAAACTTTCGTCAAACTTCTTTCTAGCTACCCAGAAAGCTAAAGAAATTAGTTTGGAAGCCCTAATCGTAGTGCATTCCCGATTCAACTCATAAACCGAAACTAGCACTCACATACCGCATTCTCAAAACTTCATTTATCAACCCTCGACAGTTACAATGTAGCAAGAAATAGAAGCAAAACTCACCTAGTTCTGAGGAAATCGCTGGAGGGATCGAAGAGGGTCTCCTATCGCGCTCTGCTAAGGTGAGGAGCTGAGAGTGGAAGAGGAAATGAAATGAAACAGTGGCGGCTACCTCATTAACACTTCCCTTAAATACGTTATCCACAATATAAATTCGCAATTACCATCTTGCCCCTGCCTAGTCACTTAATAACCTAATCAACATTTCACTCAATTTTTAAACCTTAAGATTATATACCTCCGTTTAATAACTTATTTTGATTTATATTGAAACCAGGTGTTACACAAGGGAAAGGAAAAGAAGACCGAACACGGTGACACAGGCGAGAACGTAGCCGCGACCACCGAGAAGTTTCTTATTGTGTACGACAGAGATGTCGTATATAACGACTCATTTTCCTAATAAGATATTGTCCGTTCTGAGGATTGGGCTGTAGCCCAATATCCTCCCCTCACGGATTTGTATTGCGAGGACTTCCCAGTTGGTCACCCAACATGGTACTACTCTCACCGGAGCACTTTTAACTTCAGAGTTTTTATGGGATCTGTTGTCAATTGTGCTCCAAAATGCATCTTACTATCTTGGGAGGGTTTCCTTACATATGTTTCATCTCCATATACCTTCCTAAGCAATGTGGGATTGTGACGACCCCGTTTTTACGACCCGGGATTTGCCTATACTCGAGTCCGGGATTTGCCTACACTCGGCTTAGGTCTCGAGGTTTGCCCCGCAGTTGTATTCATACGTACACATTCGGGTCATCACAATCACTCATTCCCCCTCGGGGGCCTAACATTCTCATTGGCTACATTTTCAGTTTGGTACAGACTCTGATACCATTTATAACGACACATTTTCCTAGTAAGATATTGTCCGCTCTGGGGATTGGGTCGTAGCCCAATATCCCCCTATCATGGATTTGTATGGCGAGGACTTCCCAGTCGGTCACCTAACATGGTACTGCTCTTAGTGGAGCACTTTTAACTTCAGAATTCTTATGAGATCCGTTGCCAATTGTGCTTCAAAACCCGTCTTACTATCTTGGGAGGGTTTCCTTACATATGTTTCATTTCTAGATACCTCCCCAAGTGATGTGGGATTATGACTACCCTTTTTTTACGACCCGAAATTTGCCTATACTCGAGTTCGAGATTTACCTACACTTGGTTTAAGTCCCGAGGTTTGCTCTGCAACTCGAGGTTTGCCCTGCAGTCGTGCTCATACGTACATATTCAGGTCATCACATCGTCAATCTCACTTGCCATTATACAAGTTGGGTGATTGATAGTGACGCTTCGATACATGCTACTTTGCAGAGGGATTTCTTCACGACTTACACTTCTGGTGACTTTGGAAGTGTAAGGATGAGAAATGATGGCGTTGCAAAAGCCATTGGTATAGGAGACATGTTTTTGGAGACCGACATCGGCAACACCTTGGTTTTAAGAGGTGTGAAGCACATCCCCAACATCCGCATGAATCTGATCTCGACTATCAAGCTCGACGACGAAGGGTTTTGCAACACTTTTCAGGATGGAAAATGGAAGCTCTCCAAAGGCTCTTTGATTGTGGTAAGGGGAGAAAAATGTTCTTAATTATATGTGATACACGCAAATATTGTGGATTCCACAGTTCATGCGGTGAGCGATGAAGGTGCTGTAGAACTTTGGCACAATCGTCTTAGCCATATGGGCGAAAAAAGATTGATGATTCTAGCCAAGAAGAACCAACTATCAGGTATGAAAAATGGTTCTCTAAAGCGGTGTGTTCATTGTTTGGCGGGCGAGCAAACTCGAGTAGCTTTCAAGAGTGTTCCTCACTCGCGTAAACCGAGTATACTCGACATGGTGTACTCCAATGTGTGTGGTCCGATGAAGACAAGAACACTTGGTGGTGCTGTGTATTTTGTGACTTTTATCGACGATTACTCAAGGAAGATTTGGGTGTATGTGTTGAAGACAAAAAGATCAAGTGCTAGACGTCTTCAAGGAGTTTCATGCTCGTGTGGAAAGAGAAACATGTGTGAAGCTCAAGTGCATCCGGACAGATAATGAGGGTGAGTACTGATGTCTTTTTGATAAGTACTGCAGAGAGCAAGGGTATTCGGCATGAAAAAACACCTCCGAAGACTCCTCAGTTGAACGGGTTAGCTGAGAGAAGGAACAGGACACTTGTTGAGATTATGAGATATTTGCTTTTGCAATCATAGTTGCCGAGGTCCTTTTATGGTGAAGCCTTGAATGTAGTGGTTCATGTTTTGAATCTCACGCCGAGTGACCGTTGGGTTTCAAAGTTCCGAACGAGATGTGGTTCAGAAAGGAAGCTTCTTATAGCCATCTGCGTACCTTTGGGTGCAAGGCTTTTGTTCACATTCCAAAAGACGAGCAGTTGAAGCTCGATGTGAAGATGAGGCCTTTGTGTGTTTATCGGGTATGGTCTTGATGAGTTTGGCTACAGGTTGTACGATCCAGTGCAGAAGAAGCTTGTCAGAAGCTGAGATGCAGTGTTTGTGGAAGACCAGGGCATCAAAGACATCGATAAGTCAGAAATGACAGAGAGATACATTAATGATTTGATCGATTTGGATCCGTTTGACACACCTGTAGAGTATTCCGATCGAGGGGGAGCAGAATCAGAGCACGATACCAGTCCTGCCAATGGCGAATTCCCCACTTCTGATAATGTTAAACCGATTGAGCAAGTCGAATAAGAGGTTCAAGAGTTGCTAGAAGAACCTCATTTTAGAAGATCCACTAGAGAGCGACGTCCTTCGACGAGATACACTTCAGATGAGTATGTGATGCTCACAGATACTAGAGAGCCAGACACTTACCAAGAGGCCACTTCTATTAATGAGAAGAAATTGTGGTTGAAAGCCATGGAAAAGGAGATGCAGTCTCTTCACGATAATCACACTTATGACTTGGTGAAGTTACCGCAATGCAAGAAAGCTCTCAAGAACGGATGGGTCTACAAGTTGAAGACCAAAAATGCAAGCTCACAGCTAAGGTACAAGGCTTGATTAGTTGTGAAGGGATACGGTCATAAGAAGGGAATCGATTTTGAAGAAATATTCTCACCGGTGTTGAAGATGTCCTCGATCCGAGTTGCTCTTGGTTTAGCGCCGCGCTTGAACCTGGAGATCGAGCAACTTGATGTGAAAACTGCATTCCTTCATGGTAACTTGGAGGAAGAGATCTATATGGAGCAGCTTGGGGGATTCAAAGTCAGAGGACAAGAGCAACTTGTATGCAAATTGAAAAAGAGCTTGTATGGTCTCAAACAAGCTCCACGGCAGTGGTACAAGAAGTTTGAATCATTCATGGTGAGTCAAGGGTATAGCCAGACATCGTCAGACCAGTGTGTGTTCATCAAGAGGTATTCTATTGATGACTTCATTATTCTCCTTTTGTATGTTGACAATATGTTGATCATAGGCCATGATACTAGCAAACTTACTAAGTTAAAAGGAGAGTTGAACAAGTCTTTTGTGATGAAAGACTTGGGTGCGGCAAAGAAGATATTTGGTATGAAGATCTCTCGTGATAGAAAGAATGAGAAATTGTTGTTGTCTCAGGAAGACTACATCGAGAAGATACTTGAAAAGTTTAACATGAGCAAGACCAAAGCTGTGTGTTCTCCACTTGCAGGTCACTTCAAGGTCAATTCGGAGTAATGTCCTACAAGTGAGAAAGACAAGGCAGATATGAGTCGAGTTCCTTATGCGTCTGCAGTTGGCAGTTTAATGTACGTCATGGTTTGCACTCGACCCGATATTGCTCATTCAGTTGGAGTAGTGAGTCGTTTTTTCTCCAATCTTGCCAAAGAACACTGGGAAATGGTGAAATGGATACTCAAATATCTCTGAGGTACTTCCAGGTTGTGTTTGTATTTCGGTGGCAGTGATCCTAAGCTAGTTGGGTATACCGATTCAGATATAGCCGGTGACATTGATTCCAGGAGGTCTATTTCAGGATTCTTGATGACTTTTGCAGGGGGAGCCGTGTCTTGGCAATCAAAACTGCAAGATTGCGTTGCGCTATCCACCACAGAAGCCAAGTACATTGCGATTACTGAGGGTTGCAATGAGGCTTTGTGGATGAGGAGAGTCCTTGAGGAATTGGGTTTGCGCTAAGAGAAATATGTTGTATTCAGTGATAGTCAGAGCGCTATCCATCTCTCTAAGAATTCGTCATTTCATTCAAGGTCCAAGCATATTGATGTGAGATATCATTGGGTTCGAGACTTGCTCTAGACGAAGCAGTTGCACTTGGCAAAAGTGCACACCAGTGAGAACGGTTCGGATATACTGACGAAGTCTTTGCAGAAAGAGAAGCTCGAGATTTGTCATCAAAAGGTGGGTTTGTCAGATCCTACCACGAGCCGGAAGGAGAGTTTGTGGGATCCGGCAATATGTGTGGTGTTTGGATCATTAATGAAGGAGAAGAGGGTGGTTCTCGCATTAATTCTCCTTGTCTCCCCTTCAATTGCTTGTCTCTGATCTTCCTCTATAAAATCGAAACAAAACTCTCCTCTTGTGGCAAGCAATACCAACTTCTTCAGCAGCTCCAGTTTCTCCACGGCACACAACTCTAGCTCTCCACATGAAGCACGAAGAAAGACGATTTCTTCAGAAGCTCCTGTGTTGCAACAGTTCCTCTACCTCGATTGCACATAGCCCAAGCTTTTTTCCAATTTTTGTTTGTTCTTTCAGTGTCAATGAGAGATATGGGTACAGAAATGACCCCAATTGCTAGCCAAGAACCTTTAAGACCTGGAACTCCTGTGAGGGCGACAACACCAATGCGCAGTCCTACTTCTTCTCGACCATCAACCCCTGAGAGGTATGAACCATCTTCGACTACCATCAATCCTCCTTTACTTAATGACCAAGTGATTCCTAATAAGGAGTTGTCTGAGAAGGAGCTACAACTTAGAACAAGGAGGGAGATTTATGGTTTTAGGTACACAATTAGGAAAAATGAATATTGCTGCATGGGCTAGCAAAGAGGAGGAGGATAAGGATGCATCTACTTCACTAAAAACTATTGCAACACCACAGCTGAAAAGAAGTGTGATCGAGACACGTGCAGCAGCATGGGAGGAGGCTGAGAAAGCCAAGTATACGGCAAGGTTTACTGCTTTTTCCTATTCTTTATTTTTAACACGTCTTATATTCTTCTCAGGGCAAAAATCTCTTGGTTTTCATGAAAGTTGAATAGTCACATGGAATAGACTGTAATTTTGTTTCATATTTGTAATATTTGCGCACGCTCAATATATATATGTAAATCCATATGTTTTGTGGTTTACATAGGGACAAGCTCAGTCAATCTTTCTTAGATAAATGTCTTATTTTATGTTACACAAATTTATGGAGCTTTATGTTTAGTGCTATTTCAAGGATACAAAAATTTGATGGATCACCGTTAGTTTTTGTTGAGGACAGAATTGTTATGAGAATAATTCTACCATATATATCCTGCTTATTTAGCTTATTATTGAAAGAGAAGATCTACGATAGGAGGGAGTATTTATCTGAGAATATATTAATTGCATTTATGAAGTTTTTATTGTTTTGAATTCCTACGTCTTACAATATGTTCTAAAGGGGGAAGTTGTCTTCATAATTTCAGGTTCTAGCGTGAAGAAATGAAAATTCAAGCATGGGAAAATCACCAGAAAGCAAAAGCAGATCAAGAAAATGGAGGTAATGCATGGTTTCACATTATCAAAATTTAGTAAACAGAAGCAACATATCATTATCCGTTGTTAAAATAACGTTTTGCATTCGATGCGTTTTTGTTTATCTGATTTCTACTTGCAGCATAATTTCCATATATTGCACAGTGAACAAGTAAAGATGCTAAAAATATTTTTATGCACTGTGAATTTGTAAGTTAGAAAGTAGCACTCTTTTGTTTGCTCTTTGTCAACACAGAATATAGAAACCAGCTACTTTTTCTACATGCATGAAAATTTGATAATACATTTGGAACTATAGAAAGATTTCTGGGGTGTGAAGTTAAAAACTTACCATTTGTATCCTGCAGGTAGAGGTAGAGAGGATTAAGGGGCGAGCTCATAAGCTTATGAACAAATTAGCATCAGTGAGGCACAAAGCAGAAGAAAAGAGAGCTAATGCAGAAGCAAAGAGAAGCCGCAAAGCTGTAAAAACCGAGCAACAAGTAGATTACATTCACAGGACAGGACACATTCCTTCTGGATGCTCCTGCTGTTGGTGATGCTCCGGAAATTACTCAAGAGTGTTCTTGGTGTTGGTATGTATCTCCCTCCAGCCACATGGTCTGTCTTGTCTGTAAAATCTAAGAACCGTTTAGAAATCATTTGGACTAGTTGTGTATAAATATAGAGACATATATATCACCCTTCATTTTTCTCTACTACACAAACCACTCATCGATTTCACATTTATGCCTTATGACGTTGGACTATGCAAGTTCACTCTTTAAATCCAAATATTCAATCTAAAAACTAGGTTACAAACGTTCGGGGCAGACTCTTATAGCCTTTGGAGATTGATGGTTACAAATGGAAAAACCATAATGGAAATAATGAACTGGAAAGGAAATAGTCGTTGCAGAAGAAAAGAGCTGTTGGAGCGCTCTCGGCCACGTAGTCGCGCAATCAACGCCTCTGATGTATTGCTGATCACGTGTCCTTGTGCTTCAATTCATTATTTCTAATAGGGGTGGGCAGAACCGGCCCGGAACTGCAAAACCAAACCGGATCGGCAGTCCGGGCCGGTTCTCGGTCGGTTCTGCCTGCCATGGAACCGGTTTCGGTTCCATGGATTGAGGAACTGGGAACCGCAGTCCGGTTCCCGGTTCCTCGTACCAGAACCGGGATTTCCCATGAGAGAACCGACCCATGGGTCGGCCCGGTGGGTTATCCAACCCATGGGTCGGATAACTTAAAAGAATTAAAAAAAAACTAAAACCACTCCTTTCCTTCCCGCAGCCCAAACTCAAAACTCAGAAGCCCTAGCTCTCAATGCCTCTGCTCACGCCGCCTCCCCTTTCGTTGCCTCTGCTCACGCCGTCTCTGCTCGGCTCTCGCTACCTCTGCTCGCCTCGTCGCCTCCGCTCTCTCTGCTTCTGCTCGCTTCGCCTCGCCTCGCCTCTGCTCGCTTGGTCAGAAATTTTTAAAATACAATGGTGGATTGATCTTCTCACACCGTTTTACAATCCAAGTCGAAAAGTGTCTGGTTAGCTTTGATCTTCTCACACTGTTTATTGGATTGAAATAAAAAAATAGTAATTTTGGTGGGAGGAACCGGTACCGAATCGGGACCGGAGTGAGATTTTCGGTTCGATTCTGGTTCGGTACTGGTTCCTCCCGGGGCCGGTTCCGATTCTGGGCAGAAAAATCCCGAACCGTCTGGGCTGGTTCTGTTCCATGCCGGAACCGGACCGGCCCATGGAACAGAACCGGCCCGAACCATGCCCACCCCTAATTTCTAACATGCTACTATTTATCCTAAATAAAAGGATAAAAATGTTTGGGTAAATTTCAAAAATGGGCTTGGACTTCGGTCAAAGATGAAAAAAAAATTCAAAGTAATTTTTTGAGCAGAAAAAAGCTCAAACTATAAAAAAACCTATAAAAAAAAGGCCGTATGGTCGACCGCTAACCCCCCACATACTATTTTAAACGTAGAGCGGTCGACCGCATACCCTAGTGCGGTCGACCGTGTCTTAGTTGGGAGTGTTCACCCTCGTGGTGTGCTCACCCTCTATCCACCGTCTGTTTTCAATTTACAAATTAATTTTAAAAAAAAAATACAAAATAATATTCAATTTAATTGAAATTTTTATCACATATTCACTACATCATGGGAAGATAAGCTGAAAAGTTTCGTGATTTTCTAATACTTGTATGTTATTGTAATTTAATTAATTATTTTATAAAAAAATTATAATAAATCATATCAGAGTTAGAAAATCACAAAAATTTTCAGATTATCTTTCCATGACATGGTGAATATGTGGTAAAAATTTCAATTAAATTGAATATCATTTGATATTTTTTTTAAATTAATTTGTAAATTGAAAATAGAGGGTGAATGAAGGGTGAACGGAGGGTGAACACCCCCGCCGACCCCACTGGGGGATGCGGTCAACCACTCTACGTTTAAAATGGTATGCGGAGGGGTTAGCGGTTGACCATAAGAATTTTTTTTGATAGGTTTTTGATAGTTTGAGTTTTTTCTGCTCAAAAAAATACTTAAAGTCTTTTTTTCATCTTTGAACAAAGTCCAAGCCGATTTTTGAAATTTACCCAAAATGTTTTTACAAAAATTTATCCTAAGGGGGACAAATCCCTCCTTCAAATATGAGTGGAAAAAATATGCTTCCGTGTAGGAGAGTGACTTTGAGTCCTTCATCCCTTGAATATTTAGTCTTTGGCCACGTCTTCCCATGCGGGCCACTTGAACAACATCTTGTTTCTACGTCGTGTTTTCGACCTCTAAGGTGTATTGTTTGGGGTTTGATTTTGACTTATAGAAAATGTTTTGATGATAAGTTTTTATTGGTATTTTAAGACTCTCGCTGGATTTGTCCTCAAATACAGAGCCTCGCTCGTCTCGTAGTCGCTTTGATGGTTGGGTGCTATTATTGATCCTCCAAAATGAACAACATCGTTAGAAATAAAATTAAGCTATGGTAACCTATAGCGTATCATCCTTCCGGGGTGGTTGAGGATTTAACCTCAAGCCTCTTTGCATTAATCCGGCCTTCCCGGGGATCAAAAGGAAAGGATATCAAATGTTGGACTTGATCGTTGATCCCTCTTAAAGTTCCTCTTTTTGGATTGAAGGGACTCTACGAACTTCACAACTATTTATAGTTATTTCCTCTGATTAGCTAAACGAGCCTAACGAGCTTAATGTAACGAACCAAACATGTATAAATATTTTTAATTTACATGAATGTAATGTATGTATAATTTTTTAAATAAAATTAATTATTAAAATTATAATGTTAAAATATAATAATTGGTCATTTAGTTAAAAAAATTATTTTATTAATACGTAAAACGACATATATTTAGAAAAAAAATATTTGAATTGATATAATAAAAAAATAACACAAGAATATTATTACAAATATAGGTATGACCAGCGGTAGGAAGAGGAATTTATTACCTAAGACAAGAAAAGAACATACTATGACAACTAAAATTTAGGGGCATACCAAACAGTAAATCAAATCTCTGAGATCAAGTTCTAACCCTGCAAAGATTGTGACCATCGCTACACCATTATTCAAGTCAGCCTGCATTTCAAATGGACAACAACGTTAGAACCGCAAAATCTTCGTTGTAAGGACCACAACTGGTAAAAGGCAAGTACAAATTCTAGAATCAGCCAACTGAAACACAAAAAGAATAACTTAATTGTATACGTTTCCCCAGGAAGAATACGTAAATGCCACCAGATCCATGTACTCGATTTATCCACAGTTTGCAGAAAAGAAATCTACATTCAAGTCATTACCGTCGATGATTAACTTGTTTGCTGAAAATGGAATTTAGTCCAAGAATGATAAACACTACCTGGGCGAATCAACAGCTAATCAATCTGTATTGCCTTCTATTTCCTTCTTTACTTGATCAAAAGATGATTATATTGAACTTGGCTCAGTTGCGATTTCTACAAGTGTTTCTAGTGCTGCAAGTAAATAAGTATCTCCTTATATTACAAGGAGATGGATTAAATTCTCAAAATGTAGCTCTAAAAGATATTCCAGCTATAAAATATCGTATGTCACCAACAATTGAAAATTGGGCTGCTCTAAGCTTAATTGGACCGCTCCTTTGGAACCTACAATGGAAGTATTGAGATTCACACAATCACAAACTGTTAATTACTCAAGTTCTATCGAGCATATAACCAATAAAAGCCTGAACTACGAATGGAGCGTTGGACTAGATTGATGCATAGAACAAATTAAGTGAAAATAGTAGAGATGTCGATTACTTACACTATGCCACCAGCTTTCACTGCCTCTTTTTTTTTCCCAGAGGCTTGCTCTAGTTTACCTTAATCATAAAAGTCAAGTCAGCTATTGCATGCACTTAGTATAGAAGATATATTTTTTCTTCAATCTGACATACATCTGTATCAATTTACCATACATCCTAGATAAGAGAAAAACAACTTACCTTTTTCCTCATCAAATCTTTCTTCAATATTGACGTGGATACCAATTTTTGCAACAAAAAGTGTGGCCGTCTTGACGTGGATTCTAGTACATTAAGGAGGATTTCATCAGGAAAACGACTTCAGTAGAAGGGCAAAGTTTAACACATTATATAAACACAAACCTATGCAAAAGTGTGAAAAAGAAGATCAACGTATATGAGTGTCTACTAACCCAGAATCATCCGAGTCTGACGTGTCAAACTTCAATAAAATAAGCAAATTTCAGTTTAATGACATTGTCTCATAATTATGTGCTAATAATGTACATGAATTATTGGAATTCTAGCTAAAGAATTTTTACATAAGAAAGAAAATATTCAAGAAAACGAGAGGGAAATGGCTCATCAGACCAAAAAAAGTAGGAATTTCAAACTATAATAAAACCTTGCAAAAACCTCTAACCTCGTCAGATCAATAATACAAAGCCACGAGAACAAGCACAACTTCAAATACGAAAATTTTTAATACCGGGGTTACATAAAATATGAATTGGATATAACATTTTATGCATTAAGATAATGAATCCATCCAGGATTGATTAGAAGAAAATAACAAGTGTTTGGTAACACGGAAAATATAACAACTGTGTATATCACCAATAATACCTGTATAACAGTTAAGCATATTATCATATTATGCCTAGCACATAACCATATTAAATTACTTATTTTTTTTTATTATAAGTTCTAGAGTTTGAATAATAAACTACGATTTTAAGTTTTATCTTAACAAATATTTGTAGGACTTGTGTTTCTACAATAAATTCCTTATACCAATTCAATTTCGACCGATGTTCAAAATCATAGTGAACCTTCGTTTGTATTATTAGGTTCAGGTTTAATTGAACCAAACCAAAAAGTTCAGTATGGTCATGTTGGTCCAGTTATAATCGAATTGGTTCCGCAATCCTAGATAACCACATATTTTTTTTATAGACCAAGACCAAGTGATCAATTTTATATCCTCCGCACATGTCATAAACATTTGAAAGTCAACAACCCAACAAAAAATTAAAAAAAGACACTTGTTGAACAAGTAATTAAAGCTTTGAAACATGCCAACAGAACACAAACCTTAAATTCCTCTTTAAATAGATCATCCACTTTCCCACAAATTCACCTTCAAAATTCTATTTTTTTTCAAGATTTCAAACCAAGAAAGCAATGGGGTTTTCTTCGAGTTTAAAGTCTATAATTTCTTTCTTCTTCGACGCTAATGATGGAAGTCGAAAGAGAAGAAGTGATTCGAGCCGGTTCCCCTCTCGACTAGAGGTAGCCATGATTGCTGCTTCCAAGTATTTTTCAAATAAAGTTCGTTTGATCTAGTTTCTGCCTTCTTCTTCAATATGTAAATAATTGTATATAGAAATTTATCGTATGATTATTGATAATGTCTAGTACATATGTTAATCTCATAAACTATAACTCTATTTCCATTCAAATAATTGTCACCATTTAATAGTAAAAATACTCAAATATTTCCATTCAATCATAACTTCTTTAAAAATTATCATTTGGATTATTATCATCATAACTTCTTTAAAAATAATCACTTGGATTATTAGCATTTACCGTCACAAACAATCGATGAAAGCTGTTTTCAAGACAAATATTGTTGTCAGATCGACAGACTTGACTTAAGAACAGGGCAAAAAGGTTCATCAAAATGGTGAAAATCTGGTTACTGAAAGTCCAAGGCAGACTTGACTTAAGAGGTTCGGAGTATTCAATTGCATTGTACCTGACATCTGGGGTGATGACATGCTCAACAAAAGTTGATAGCTTTCACGAGGTTCTAGGCATTTTCAGAATGATTTGATTTGTTAACAGTGTATAGCGTGGGTTTATGCGCTCGATTTCAAGCAAATCCGAAGGAGTCTCACCTAGTGTCGGTAAAACAAATTCTAAAATATGTTTGTGGAACAACTGATTATGGCATCTGGTATTCTTTTGATTCTAATGCAAATCTGGTGGGTTATTGTGATGCTGACTGGGCAGGAAGTTCTGATGATCGTAAAATCACTTCGGGGGGATGTTTTTATGTAGGTCACAATTTAGTGTCATGGTTCAGCAAGAAGCAGAATTCTATTTCTCTATCTACGGCCGAGGCAAAATATATAGCAGCAGGTAGCAGCTATACGCAGCTTCTTTGGATGAAACAAATGATGAAAGACTATGGTATCACATAGGGTGTCATGTGTAACACCTGGAAAATTTTCCCTTGATGTACGTAGCCCTTAGATTAGATGTTTGTGGGAGTTTAACATTAATTGTATAGTTTATTAAGCCCTTAAATGGAAAGTGGAAATTAGAACGCAAGAAGTAAAATAATGTTGTTTATTTAGTCAACAGGGAAGGGTTTTAGTAATTAAGAAAGAAAATGAATTAAAAGTGAATAAAAGGATTTGAAGGAGGATGAAATGATATCCTTCACGTTGGCTCGTGGTGTGAAGGAGAAAGGTGAGATGAATTTAACATTTAATCTTTGGTGGAAAGTCAAAAAGATAAGGTTGAAAAGTCAATGGGAGGAAGTAAAGTTATTGTTAAGTTAATTAAATTAATGTAAAAGTAAAGTAAATGATCAAATGAAGAGTGATGTAATGATAGAAAATCGTTGGTTTAGAAGAAAGAGAAGAAAAGAAATGTTTGGAAATCAAAAAGGGGTTTTGAAAAGTCAAAAAGGGTGTTAATGTAAGAACCAATAGGAATTTATTTTATAAAGTAAACATAAAGTAAAGAAAATTTTTATATAGAGATTTGATAGGGCATTTACGTTGGAGATTAGGAGAACAAAAAGGGAGTGACAATTTTATAAATATGAAAAGATTTGAGGAAAAATAAAAAAGAAGGAAAAGTGGAAAAGTTATAAAACGGTAAGTGAGGGTAAGAAAATGCAAATTTCTCCATTTTTCCCTCTCCTCTTCCACGAGAATTGCAGCAGCCCTAGAGCCTTCTCCCCTTCATTTTCCATCAAGTTTTTGCAAGAAATCAAGGTAATTTCAAGTGGGTTTTATGTTGTATACACTTAGATGAAGGTTTTGTGGATTTTTGTTGAGTTTTGGTGAGTTTTGGTTAGGGTTTGGAAACCCTAAGGTGTGTGTAGCACCCGGTTCCATTAAACCCAATTTAATTTGTCAAATTAAGATGTGCAAATATGGATTAGGTTAATGAATGGATATGCAAGGGCATTATGATAAATTAAAAACTTATTAGTGGATAACCTATTTAAAAAGAATTTATTGAGCTTAGCCGCCACCATTCATTCTTGCTCTCGGTTTTCAGCTCAAACCAGCAGACTTCCCAGGTGATTTCCTTCCCCGAATCCGTTCGCCGAGCTAGGTAAGTTTCTACCTCGATTTTTTTGACTTAGTAACTAAGGAAGATTGTACGGGGAAGTGTTAGATATGTATTTTGGGAACTCATCAGGAAAGTGAGTAGATACGGGTTTAGCATAGAATCAGTAATGCTTGGCGATCAGAACTCCCAACTATTCCCTTAGGTTTTCTGAATGCCTTAGAATGAGGTTTAGTACAGGTTGACTTAATGTTCTGTTTATGTTCTAGGTGAGAAAGATCCCGAAGAAGCTCCTAACCGAGCACTCGCCAAGAATCCAGGTAAGTAGAGTTTGTTTGTGCCTTCGGGCCTACATCACAAAACAGTAGGGTTTATGTATGTTTTGTATGTTTATTTTCCAGTTGTCATGCATCATGTTTTTGAAAGATTACGAAAATGAATTTACATGAAACGCATGGTAAGTGTGAGCAGGATGATCAGAACAACTGTTAAGGGGGATTAATCCGCCCCTTAACTGAGAACAGAGGATTGAGGTTTTGGGAAAAGTGATCCACTTCCCAATCCTACAGGGGGATCAGACCAGTTAACTGTTAAGGGAATTAATCCGCCCCTTAATTGAGATCAGAGGATGTATGCTTTGGGGAATGACTGATCCACTTTCCCATCGTACAGAGGGATCAACAGAGAACGAATTTGAATACAACTGAGATGAGAAAGTAGAGACCGCATGTTTAGGGAAATTATTGCTTCATTGATCCATTTCATTCATCGCTCTACTTGCTTAGCATTAGGCTAATAGATGAGTTTTGTGATGTAGGTGAAGAAGTTACTAAAGGTATGTTTACCGACCAACATGAAGAATAGGCTGGTTGGAGGAGCATTTTTAGGCATCGGTTTGGTCATCTGTTGAGGCGGTTTAATCCATGGCTGCAGGTGTTGAGTTGGGAGTAACTAGCTCAGTTTAGATGTTTCCTTTTCTGAAAATTTTATGATAGTAGTGTTTTTTTTTAAAACTTTGAATACATTCTGAGAGTCTTTGATATTAGTGTTCTGTTGGGTTTTGAAAACATTGTTTTTACTGAATTTGGGAAGGGCAGTGATTTGGTTTGTTTCTGGATGTTTAGTTTTGTCGTTCTGCCTATCGGAAGGTGCCTTCAGTAAAGTCGTTGGATGAGAGAGAGAACATCCGGCTGACGTCATCGGCAGGTGCTAGTTGCAAAACCTGTAGGTTTGTCTATCGGCAGATGGAAATCTATAGGTAGATGAAGTTATGTTGACTCCATCGGCAAATGAAGTTATGTTGACTTCATCGGCAGATGTAGTTGTGTTGGCTTGTCGGTAGATGGTGGTGCGTTGTTTGTACACGTCATCGGTAGAAACCTCCAAAATTCCTATTTCTGCTTCTTCCGTTGACTTTGTCGTCGGCAGAGTTGTTTGTACACGTCATCGGTAGAAAACTCCTAATTCTTAATTCTGCTTCTTCCCTTGACTTTGTCATCGGCAGATGTGTTCGACTTCAGCAACTTCACGGGCATTCCGCGTTTTTTTTTAAGCTTTATGTCTTTTAGCCAATTACTCTTAACACTTCCAACAGTCATTTTAAAATGTTTTCACAGGTCACTTAGCTTCATTGATGTCCAATTGATTTTTCGCTGCAAGTTTTAAAATATATTTAGTTTTAGAAAAAGTCAAATTTTGGCTGTCAAGCGAAATTTTAAATTTAGCTTCAAGACGTCATGGTTCGGTTCAGCGTTATGAGTAGCAAACTGGGTTCAGATAACTCGGGGCGTTACAGTGTGAGGTCCAAAAATCTTGTTCATTGGCTGGTTTTTCTTCCTAATTTGATGATTTAAACTTTAGCTAGGGTGGTTAAGGTTAATTTTAGGGATAGATTGGAGTTTTAGTTGATTTAGTTGAAAAATCGGTTTTTAAGAAAGTGTACACCGGTTCTGTTTCAGTGAATTTGAGTTGGCAATTTTGTTTGGTTGGTTAATTTAAGTATTTTAGTGGAAAGTAGACATCGAGAGGTTTCCAGAATGGGGTGGCACGTTCAAATCCGTTGAAA
This sequence comes from Begonia masoniana, assembly GCA_022432975.1. Taxonomy (NCBI): domain Eukaryota; kingdom Viridiplantae; phylum Streptophyta; class Magnoliopsida; order Cucurbitales; family Begoniaceae; genus Begonia; species Begonia masoniana. Next base: position 14,760,943 of record CM039515.1, read on the forward strand.
AACGAGGGAGTTATGATCGATTGAAGTTTTGACACCGAAATTGAGGGAAAAATCGGGTTTTGGGTTTTTATGTTGTAGAGTTAGTTGGTTTGTAAAAGAAATGGAGTAAGCATTCTTTAAATTATGTTTTAGTGATTTTTCCCATTAATGTGCTAGGTTGACGAACAAGTGAATTGTGTACTCGGAGTTAGCTAACACGTGCGGGAGTCCAGGTAAGTAATGGATTGTGTGTTTTGTCGCCTTCGGGCCTACACCACAGAACGGTAGGATTTATTGTTTGATAGTGTATTGTTTGGTGTTTGAGTATTATTTGATGAATTGCTAGGTTGTTATTGTTAGTGTTTGAGTATTGTTTGATAAATTGCTGGGTTGTTATTATTTGGTGTTTGAGTGTTGTGTGATGAAATTTTTAGTTGTTGTTTGGTGTTTGAATATTGTGTGAATGACATATGTAATGTTTAAGCTATGAAAATAAGAGTGGTAAGTATGAAACGTGTAAGAAAAGCACTAGAGAGTTAAATGCCTCGTCGTTAAAGTGCATGAGCACTAGAGGGTTTAACGTCTCGTCGTTAAGGTGCTAGAGTATGCACTAGGGAGTTAAATGCCTCGTCGTTAAAATGAAAGAGCACTAGAGCGTTTAATGTCTCGTTGTTAATGTGCTAGAGTATGCACTAGGGAGTTAAATGCCTCGTCATTAAAGTGCAAGAGCACTAGAGGGTTTAACGTCTCGTTGTTAATGTGCTAGAGTATGCACTAGGGAGTTAAATGCCTCGTCGTTAAAGTGCAAGAGCACTAGAGGGTTTAACGTCTCGTCATTAATGTGCTAGAGTAGGCACTAGAGAGTTAAATACCTCGTTGTTAAAGTGCAGGTGCACTAGAGGGTTTAACGTCTCGTCGTTAACGTGCATGAGCAAATAGTAGAAACTGTATGTGTTAGGGGGTTGTGTGTGCATTGTGTTTGTTTATATTTGTTTTTCATTACTTGCTAAGCGTAAGCTTACGTGTGTGTGTGTGTTTTGTGGTGTAGGTGACGAGGTATATACTAGTGAGCTAGACGATGGAGCCAGGATTAGGCGGTAGTAAGTGGCACACGGGGCACGCCGGTACAGGCAGTTGTCGGGGCACTTCGACCATGGTCTTCGGGGGAATGTGTGGTTTTGTAGTTTGGTAATATTGTAAATGTCTGTTTGTAGAAATGATGGGAATATGTAACTCTTTTTAGTTGATGTTTTTAACAGTTACGGTATAGCTATTTGTATCGGTGTATATAGTCATAGTTAAGGGTGATGTGTCGCCCTATACTGTGGACTTTCTTCATTTAGAGATGTTAGTATTATAGTTTCCCTTTTACTGCTATTTGGAGATTTCGTATGCTGGTTAGTTAAGTAGGAGCATGTTGGATCTGGTTGGGGGATTGATTTATTGCAGGTACCTAGCATTGTGGAGGCACCATTTTCAGGTGTTACTTTGCCGAAATTTCAGGAATGACGCCGTGGTGCTTAAAGGTTAGGAGTAAGGGAATTAGTGAGTCTAGGCAGCTAGGTATGACATAAGAGAGTTTCGAGAGATTTAGTTTTGAATTCAGCTGTGTCAGTTTAGTTTTAGGTTTTGGGGTTTATGAAAATTATGTTTTAATTCGGGATTGGTTAGCAAAGTAGCGTACCGAGCCAGGGTGGGTTCGGGGGCGTTACAAGATGACCCTCTATTGTGATAATTTGAGCGCTATCAATATTTCTAAAAATCCTGTTCAGCATTCACGGACAAAGCATATTGAAATACGACATCACTTTATTCGATCTTTAGTGGAAGACAAAATTATCAATTTGGAGCATATGGTGACGGAAAAACAGATTGCCGATATTTTCACCAAGGCATTGGATGGTGCTAGATTTGAAGAGTTAAGGTCTGCTTTAGACCTCTGTGTTATGTAAGTCGTTTATCGCGTTTATTTAAAAAAAAAAAAAAAATTCGCCACGTTACTTTAGGCGTTTGTTTCTTTATTTTTTGGAGCAATCTACTGTGTTACTCACCATCTGCAGCTAGTGACCATTCTTGATATTATATTTTTCTATGGAGCAACATCGTGTGTGACATGCAAAACTTGGATATTCTTATGGAAATCAGATGATTAATTCTCAGAGAAGACTGGAGCAGTATTATTTTATTGAACCTATTTCCTAACTTATAGAGGTCTGATTTATTCTTCAAAGATTCATTCCACTGATTAATGAAAACTTGATGGATTTTCGGATTTATTTTTTGAAATATTTACTAAATATCTGGGATTTTCTTTTATTACTGGGATTTGATTGGTATTTATTGGTGTTTTAACCCAAATCATAAGGAAGTTCCAGAACACTCTTTTTCTTACTTCACCGCGATCTTCAATCAGCGATTAGGGTTTTTACTCTCTGTTCTCAAAATGGTGATCATCGAAGAAGTGTTTGAAGAGCAAGATTCAGGCAATGTTCCAGCAAAATTGCCGAGTTCTGTATCGGCCATTATCGTTTACTCACCTATTTCACCGACAGTAAATCCCTGTGTTACCGAGAAAGATTCTCCAAAAATTATCGAGGCAATCCCAATAAGGCATGTAACGCCCCCGAATCCGCCCTGGCTCGGGGCGCTACTTTGCTGACCAATCCTATATTAAAACCTTATTTAAAATAATTATCATAAACCCTAAATCATAAATTAGGACTGACACAACGGAATTTAAAACTAAACTCCCAAAACTCTCTTATGTCATACCTAGCTGCCTAGACTTACCAATTCCCTTACCCCTAACCTTTAAGCACCACGGCGTCCTTCTCGAAAATTTCGGCAAAGTAACGCCTAAAAATGGCGCCTCCAAAATGCTAGGTACCTAGAAACGAATAAATTTCCAACCAGATCCAGAATACTCTTACTTAACTAACCAGCAATCAAGATACAAAATCTCCAAATAGTAGTAAAGATGGAAACTATAATACTAACATCCCTAAGTGAAGAAAATCCGCAATATAGGGCGACACATCACCCTTAACTATGACTATATAGAATAAACCCACATAGCTATACAAGAACTCTCAAAACAACATCAGCCAAAAAGGCAACTCTACAAACCATCAAAATAAATGTAAATTATACACGACCCAAAATACTGTTCCACCCACATCTTTCCGAAGACCATGGTCGAGGCGCCCCGACAACTGCCCGCACCGGCATACCCCGTGTGTCTCCGACTGCTTCCAAGTCCTGGCTCACTCGCTTAGCTCACCTGTAACCGCGTCGTTACCTACACCATAGAACACAAAACATAAGCCTAATGCTTAGCAAGTAGGGAATACAAATGCGACAACACACAATGCAATCAACCTAACACATGCAGTTTCTAACACTCAGTTGTGCTTATTTGCTGTTCGTTGCTTTACTCTTTCATATATTAGCCAGTCATCCTTCATAGAGGTCCCCTCGAGGTGCTACACACCAGCACCTCAGCCCGACAAGGCACACTATTCAGGATTTCGTGTTTTAGCCGGTCATCTCTCATAGAGTTCCCCTCAGGGTGCTACACACCAGCACCTCAGCCTGACAAGGCACACTATTTGAGATGCATCATCCTTCATAGAGATCCCCTCGGGGTGCTACTGTAACACCCACGAATTTAGATTTATTTAAATTACGGATCTTAGGATTATCTAAATTATATTTATGTTCGGGTATTCTAATTGGAGAAATTAAGCCGGGTACGGGGTGAGGGTCAATTGACGAAAGTTTATAATTTAAGAACGAGATTTAACGGAAATTTTTGAAGGGCATAATGATAATCTTAGTTTTATTAATGTTATTGTTATTATTATTATTATTATTATAAATAAATAAAAACTAAAACAACAGAATAGCCGAAGCTATTCTGTCGAGCACCCGAGCTCGAGCCCGACGGCCGAGAGGAGAACAGGGGAGAGGGGGAGGCGACGCGACGCCGTTCACTGGCGATTTCTGACGGTCTCCAGCCAGACGACGGCGGTGAACCATGGGCTAGCATTTCCGGCCGACTCCGCGCACTAACCGACCCGGTAAGTTGGTTTTTGCTCTGTTTTGGTGTTCGATTGTGCTGGGGATTGCAGAGCTGCTAGAGCTCCGATCGCCGGCAAAGATTGCCGAGCAACAGGGAGCTCGGATTGAACCAAAGTCTGAGAACCCCTTTCTCTGAGCTTTGGGTTTCTTGTGTGAAACCTTGATTTTTCGTTAGATAATGTTAATTGGATGTTAGGGTAGTTGATTGGTGAGGAATTGGATGAGAATTGATGAAAAATTAGAAAAGGGGAAATTTCGGGTTAAGGGGCAGTTCGGGTTTTTGCCATTTTGACCTAGCTACGGTCATTTGTTTTAAAATTTCTTTTGGCATGTTAAAATAGACTATTAGAGGAGTACATGGCCGCTGGAATTGTTTGATTCCGATATCCGACGCAAAAGTTATGCACGTTGGAAGTTTTGGGTCGGTTTTTACCGAACCCGAATTAGTGGCCCGTTTAGTTAAGTTTTAATTGAATTAGGCTAGAAATAGTAGTTTGAGAGTAAATTGGTGAATGTGAGCTTGATTTTAATGGAATTTGAATATTTATCGTAGGTCGAGCCGTAGGTGGATAGGTAACCGAATATCCTCAGCGAGCTAGGACGCCAGGTAAGTAGTGGTAGCTATTCCTTCGCCTTCGGGCCTACACCATAGAACGGTAGGGTTATTTATTTCGTGTTGTGTTGTGTTGTTGGTTTCGTGTCGTATTGCATATTTGTAGCATGCATCATGGTATAGCACGTTAGATACGATTAGCGGCATTGTTTGGCATTGTGAGCATGAACGTAATCAGATAAAGTGAATTATAAAATGAATCCTGAATAGTGTGCCTTATCGGGCTGAGGTGCTGGTGTGTAGCACCCCGAGGGGACCACTATGAAGGATGATTGGCTAAAATACAAAATTCTGAATAGTGTTCCTTGTCGGGCTGAGGTGCTGGTGTGTAGCACCCCGAGGGGATCTCTATGAAGGATGATGCATCTCGAATAGTGTGCCTTGTCGGGCTGAGGTGCTGGTGTGTAGCACCCCGAGGGGAACTCTATGAGAGATGACCGGCTAAAACACAAAATCCCGAATAGTGTGCCTTGTCGGGCTGAGGTGCTGGTGTGTAGCACCCTGAGGGGACCTCTATGAAGGATGACTGGCTAATATATGAAAGAGTAAAGGAACGAACAGCAAATAAACACAACTGAGTGTTAGAAACTGCATGTGTTAGGTTGATTGCATTGTGTGTTGTCGCATTTATATTCCCTACTTGCTAAGCATTAGGCTTATGTTTTGTGTTCTATGGTGTAGGTAACGACGCGGTTATAGGTGAACTAAGCGAGTGAGCCAGGACTTGGGAGCAGTTGGAGACGCACGGGGCATGCCGGTGCGGGCAGTTGTCGGGACGACTCAACCATGGTCTTCGGGATGTATATGTGATTTGGCATTTTGGTAGTTAGTTAGATTTCGGTTTGTTGTAATGATTGGAGTTGTACAATGATTTTGGTTGATGTTTTAAGAGTTATGGTATAGTTAATTGTAATTGCTGTATATCGTCATAGTTAATGGTGATGTGTCGCCCTATATTGTGAATTTTCTTCACTTAGGGTTGTTAGTGTTTTAGTTTTCCTCTTTACTGCTATTTGGAGATTTCGTATGCTGGTTAGTTAAGTAGGCGTATTCTGGATTGGTTGGGTTTTATTTGTTTGCAGGTACTTAGCATTTTGGAGGCGCCATTTTCAGGCGTTACTTTTTCGAAATTTTCGGGAAGGACGCCGTGGTGCTTAAAGGTTAAGATTAAGGGAAATTGGTGAGTCTAGGCAGCTAGGTATGACATAAGAGAGATTTGAGAGATTTAGTTTTAAATTCAGCTGTGTCAGTTTTCTTTTATGATTGAGGGTTTATGAAAATTATGTTTTAACGTGGGATTGGTTAGCAAAGTAGCGCACCGAGCCAGGGCGGGTTCGGGGGCGTTACAGCTACACACCAGCACCTCAGCCCGACAAGGCACACTATTCAGGATTTCGTGTTTTAGCCGGTCATCTCTCATAGAGTTCCCCTCGGGGTGCTACACACCAGCACCTCAGCTCGACAAGGCACACTATTCGAAATGCATTTTACGTTTTAGCCGGTCATCTCTCATAGAGTTCCCTTCGGGGTGCTACACACCAGCACCTCAGCCCGACAAGGCACACTATTCGAGATGCATTTTACAATTCACTTTATCTGATTTTGTTCATGCTCACAATGCCAAACAATGCTGCTAATCGTATCTAACGTGCTATACCATGATGCATGCTTCAAATATGCAATACCACACGAAACCAACAACACAACACAACACAACACGAAATAAATAACCCTACCGTTCTATGGTGTAGGCCCGAAGGCGAAGGAATAGCTACCACTACTTACCTGGCGTCCTAGCTCGCTGAGGATATTCGGTTACCTGTCCACCTACGGCTTGACTTACGACAAATATGCAAATTTCATTAAAATCAAGCCTACATTCATCAATTACTCTCAAACTACTATTTCTAGCCTAATCCAACTAAAACCTAACTAAATGAGCCACTAATTTGGGTTCGGTAAAAACCGATCCGAAACTTCAAACGCGCGTAACTTTTGCGTCGGAGATCGGAATCAAACGATTCCATCGGCCACGTACTCCTCCAATAACGTATTTTAACCTGCCAAAAGGAATTTCAAAACAAACGACCGTAGCTAGGTCAAATCAGGCAAACGAACTATCCTAACCCGGGAAATTTCCCCATTTTGATTTTCCATCAATTTTGGCCTAATTCCTCACCAATCGACCACCCACACCCTCAATTAGCATAAACAATCAAAATCTCGAGACTACACATCACCAAACTCGAAATGCCCAAGTCGGGCTTCACTGAATTTTGCCCAAACGAGGCTCATTACGGCCAGGCGATGAAAGCCGGACCAAGGGTCGGCAAATCTATGCCGGAAACAACCACAAACCGCCGGTGATCGGAGCTCACACGCACTCCACAACCTCGGCCTTGAACAGAGCAAAAATAGGGCGAAAATGGCTTACCCGTCAGACTTGTGCGCGGAGACGGGCCGGAGTCTGCTCGATCGCTCGCCCGCCCTCGCCTCTCCCTTTCGCTGCCCTGCCTTCGGCGTCGGGCTCGAACAACAGAATGGCGAATGCCATTCTGTTGTTTTATTTTATTAATAATAATAATAATAATAATTATTATTATTATAATTATAATTTCTATTAACATTAATACAAATTACATTTACCGTTTTGCCCTCTTGTGTTTTCGACCATTCGAATTTCTTTAAATCTCGTTCTTAATGTATAACCCACGGCTTAATTTCATTGAGAATACCCGAACCTAAATTAAGATTAATTATTCTTTTATTTTCTCTCTAATTTTCCCATTAAAAAAAATCCCGGGTGTTACAAGGCAAGTTGACGCCACCGGAGTACATAAAAAATTTGGCAAAAGCAAAGGAGATCAATTTAAAACCAGCTCCGTGCCACCCAAGGCACCTAGAAATTCAAAAGTTGCTACAGTCGCTAAAGGTAAAAGGAAAAGAGTCGAGAAAGAATCATCTTCAGATAGCTCATGGCTGCAAGAAGCCATTCTGGAAATCAATACTGACGATGAGGAAGTTTTCTCTGAAAAATCTCCAGAAACACCAATCCGTAAATCATCCAGACTAACTGCTCCAAAGCATTCAAAGGCTTCTGCTTCGGAATGGTCAAAATCTACAACTCCTAAGATCACAAAAACTGCTATTCCGAAAGCATCCAAATTAACTGCTCCAAAGCCCTCTAAGCCTTCGGGCGAGAAAGTTCAAAAGACATCCACTATCAAATCACCAAAAACAAGTCTGACAGCTGCTCCAAAATCCAAAAAGCAAAAGACCATTGAAGTGCCAATTTCCAGAAGCTCTCTGAAACCCTCATCTGCTCAGAAAGGCGAAGGTAGTAAAAAATCAAGTAAGAAGTCTTTAAAAATATCGAATGAAGATTTCAAGTCTCGACTGCATGCTAGCCGATGGCTACATTTTTCTCAAAGAACTATTTAGACAGAGAGAAATATTCATGTAAGTGATTTCTCGCAATGTGAAGTCTTAGTTTATCACTTGATAAGTCTGGGTTTGGAGAAGACTTTTAGAGATATGAAACCATTTGTTTGGAAAATTGTTCAAGAATTCTATTGCAACCTCGATCCAAATGTCAAAAATCCTGCTCATCTTGAATACGGGCAAGTATATGTTACCATGATGGTTATTAATGAATATTTGGGCTTGACTACTTCTGTCTCTGACAATTTTGTACCTGATTTTAATCGAATTATTTAGGATGTCACTGGGGGTGTCAGACGAATTTGGCATCATGGTAAAGACTTTCCGGCTTCTCAACTCTCTGTTAAGTATGAAATTCTCCACAAAATAGCTATGAGAAACTGGATGCCTACATCCCATGGAACAGGGGTGAACAAGGCCATGGCATCTTTACTGTACAAAATTGGAAACTCTATTTCTGTTGATTTTTGAAAGTTGTTCTTTGATCAAATCATGAAACATGAGGACGGTAAGAATACCCGATTAGCTCTCCCATTTCCCTCTTTGATTTATGGTATTTTGTCTGCACAATCATCCATCATCAGGGAGAATGAAGAATTATATGTCGAAAAGGATGAAATTAGGATTAGCTACAAGCTAAGAATGGGGGAGCACAAGAATAATTTGGAAGGTTTTGTCGAAGGACTGCCAATTTCTGAGTCCAATACTGACTCTGCTCTCCTATCTCGCTCTGTAAAATTGTTGTTGAATGTGTCACAATCTCTCAGCTTCCACATTTCTGAGTTTGAAAAACATAAGTCAATAATCTCGGCGGTTTTAAATGATATTTACAAGAAAAATCCACACATGGCAGCTTCAGATCGACAACCTAGAGAAATGGCAGCAGCTGGTCCATCCAGTGTCCCAGAGGATGTTCCAGCGGGTGTGTCAGAAAATGGTGATGCTCAGAACTGATATCTATATGGTTTTATTCGTGATGACTATTCGAACTACTTATTTCACTTGTTGATTCTCTGGATATTTCTTAAACTATATGCCTGCCTTTCAATATTGATCTCTCAAATATTTTCATCCTGGATATTCTCTTTATCATTTTGGTAATTATACTTTGGGTGTGATACTTATATGATGGCCCTGGTACACATTTGACTGTTACATGTTGATGCTATTATTGTATGTGCTATTCTTTTGTATGTATATTTGTCTTTTTCTGGCAAAAAGGGGGAGTAAATTGGTGATTGGTGATATGTATAGTGTGATATGCACTGCTCTCTGATACAATATGATAAGTGATAGATGTATGATGTTTGAAGTCACAATTCAGGGGGAGTTATTGAAACTCTATGATATATTGATTTTGCCAAAAAATGCCAAAGGTGAATATTGTAAATGCAAAGATATTGCATATAAGTTGACATTGATTTTTTGGCAATATATTATGAAAATAATATTTTATTCCATCATTATCGAATTGTTAATTTATTTCATGGTGATCAAGAAATAGGTTATTCTGATTATTGGATGGCGTCTTATTATCAATCATGAAGATTCTGTGAAAGAGAAAAATAAGGAAACAAGAATATTGGGAAAGTTATTGAAAAAGCAATAGGCACTTGCTTTTTGGAAATCTTTTATTTGGTAAGTCGGTTTGATGGAAATATAGCAAAATCTGCTGGGCTTCGAGTTCCCATGATTAATGGGATGATTTCCTAATTTATTGGGCGAATATTTGATTTGTTGGAGATACTTTCCTAAAATATCACACGGTGTGTCACACAACCGAATTTGTTAAGATTTGTTTTCCTTAATTCTTGCGGTGTTATATCCAATTTGGTAACTGTTCTGAATCGATGATATGGAAGTTACCAAGGTTATTTAAAGCTTTCGTTTTCTGTGAAAGCTGGTTGACGACGGAGTTTTAATTTTTGTGTGAAAAGGTTTATTCGTTCTTTGTACCGTCGCTTTTCTTTCACACCCAGTGTTTCTGCGTTTGGTTCTGTGATCGTTTTACACACTCTACCTAATCTGTGGATTTGATCATTTTATTGTGTGTGTTGTTTATTATATCCGAAGACTACGATCTGGTGTTCCAGGAGGTGTCCCAGGAGGCAATATTTTTTTATCTTCATTGAAGCTCAATCTCGAGAGGAAGCTGCATCCGAACTCGGATATAAAAATATTGTCATAACACGGATTTTGGGAGGAATCAACAACGAGAGGATCTTGTTGTTATCTAGATCTCGAGAGAGGTCGTTCTAAAGTCAGGGGGATCTCGCAAAAACAGTTTACTTGAGAAAGTTAGTTAGAGGTGGCGACAAAGATAAGATGGAGTCTTTATTTGTATAAGTCCGATTGTCTTGTAACTTTGTGAACTCAAAGAAATATTTTTATATCTGAGCGTGGCCCCGCAGACGTAGACTGGTTGCTGAACTGCGTTAACAACCTTCTGTCTCATTTATTTCCTCTCATTTTGACATCCATCACCAGTTAAATTTAATTGATCTAAATTAAATTTAAAAAACTTCATATTGGCTATCTCAAAAAATATAGGGAATAATATGAAATGAAATTTTTATCACATGTTCAGCATATCGTGGGAATATAATATGAAAAGTTGGATGATTTTGCAACACTTGTACGATTTATTATAATTTTTTGACGTCTATTTTATAGAATATTGTTTAAAAAATTATAATAAATCGTACAAGAGTTGAAGAAACACGAAATCTTTCAGATTATCTTCTAATTATATGTTAAACATGTGGTAAGAATTTCAAGAAATTTTGATATTGATTGCTGTATTTTTTTTTTTGAGAACGGGGGTCCACCACCGGGCTGACAAGGTTTATTTCAAACGTTTTTTATACTTCTAGGTTTAGTTCGTTTAAAAATTTACTTGAAGTTGGTTTTTGTTCAGAACCTCATACATCATGATTTAAATTGAATATTACCTTAGTTAAAATTTTGGTTACTTCAAAACAACTCATTATTTTGTTTTTTAATAAATCTTCAACTATTTTTTGATTTTCGGATATTTTTTCTTTGACAATGAAAAGTGATTATGTTCACTGCAGTACTAGTTTTAATAACCCAATAGAAAGAAAATAAACTTAGTTAGAGGGTATTATACAATTTACAAATTTATAATTTCTTAGTATTTAATATAAATTAATTACTAACAATATATGTATTTCAATCATATATTACTCACCTACTTATATCTATGCAACTAATTCGAGTTCTACCATCTCTAAATTAGCAAAAGCAATACAGCAAGAAAGTTTAAGAGAAAAAATCATATTATACTCGATAATCGTCTCAAATTATTATGACTTACCATTAAATTAGAGCTCTCTAATAACATGCTTATTTCAAGGGAACATAGACTAAATTGATAGTGTTTTGTGTCTGTATTTTTAGTCGATAGATCTCCAAAAATGCGTAAGGACTAAATTAAATCTTTTGTTACGAATAATATTTCAAAGTCGGGTGAACTTTTCGAGAGTCCCAACTTAGAGTTTACTTATCTTCAATTAAAAAAACTAGTATTTATTTGAATTTTCTTATTTTAAGATGTTCATAGAATCGTAGATTAACATTGTATTATATTTTTGGATAATTATCGATTTTAACTATGTACTATACACTTTATTTCCGTTAGCCCCTTATACTAAAATAATCGGCAAACCTAACCATGTACTTTGATTTTGTTATTAGTTTGACTTTTCATCAATAATTTTGTTAAACCCTCATTTAAAAAATTACCAAACGATATTAGATTCACTTGAAATTTTTACCACATGTTCACTACTTAATGAAAAGATAATATAAAAATTTTCGTGATTTTTTAACACATTTACGATTTATTGTAATTTTATTTTAGTAATTTATAAAACTATATAATAAATCATACAAGTTTTAGAAAATCACAAAAAAAATTTCTATTATCTACTCATGATGTGGTGAACATGTGAAAAAATGTTCAAATAAATCCAATATCGTTTAGTATTTATTTAAAAATTAATTTATAAAGTAAATAAGAAACTGAGATTAATTTAAAAAAATACCAAAAGATATTAGAATTATTTGAACATTTTATTTAACATTGTATTATATTTTATTTGATGCTAAGAAAAATAGAACACGAAGAAGGCCATAACAGTCGGAACCAAGACATGGGCCCATTACCCCAATAAGTAAATAAAATACCCAGCCCAAAAATGACATGAATCCTAGCCGTTAAACCCGATTCAGTAGTAAAGTGGACGGTTTAGATTACTCCATGCGTAGGCGGCCCCCACAAATTTGAATTCAAAAAATATTAACGTTACAACTTCAAAATAGTGCCTTCCCATAAAATACTCCATTTTCTTGCTGCGTTTCTCTCTCTAAAAAGCCGGGGTTACCCTTCGCCGGAGCTGGGGAATTTGGATTCAATGGAGGATGCTTCAACTAAGAGTCTTTACGATTTTCATCTAACGCTCGCATCAAGAAAAGCTGAAGAAGCAGGTTAGTTTCTCTTTTTCTGTTTCAACCCTTCTTCTTTTGCATGGAGATTTGATAGAATGAAGAAAATGGCGGAAAGAAAATTGTATCCGTAAGGAAATCAGGAAATTTATATTGGTCAGTAAGTTTTGTAGAATTTATAAAATTATGAGACGGTGGGATCAATGTTTTTGTTTCAATTTTTAGGACTGTGACCTAATCTATGATTGAAAAATATGAGTTTTTAGAGTATCGGAGAAGATTGATTTTGCTGAATATTGTAGCTTGGAGGCGATATGAAGCTTCAAGGTGGCTGCAAAGTTTAGTTGGTCCGATAAGTATTTCGAATCAACCAACAGAGAGAATTCATTTCTTGCCTAAGAAATGGGCTGGTTCTTTGTAATGCAATCAACAAAATTTACCCAGGATCAGTGCTCAAGGTAGAATGTGTTTTGATGATGAAAAGAGAGTTTTTCTTTTTGAGTAATTATTGTTCAGCCAATGAAGGAGCTCATGAATTCTTTCATTTTCCTACTAATTGGTTTTGAGAATTTTTGAAGGTTGTTGAAAATCCATCAACTTCACAATCAATATCCCGCGAATTTCAGCCATTGCCGGCCTATCAGTACTTTGAGAATGTTAGAAACTTTTTGGTCGCCATGGAAGAGTTGGAGCTTCCTGCTTTTGAAGCTTCTGATCTAGAAAGGGTAAACTACTTTCGGAAGTTAGTAATCGTCTGAATTTATGCATTTATGAGAGAAAGAACTGATTGAATCATTCTTCTGAGTCATCCTTAGGAGACATTAGACTCAGGATCAACAGCGAAGGTTGTGGACTGTATATTAGCTCTTAAATCTTTTTACGAGTGGAAGAAGATGAACAATGGAAATGGGTTTTAAAAACATGTGAAATCTCCTATGGCTGTGCATTCTGCTAGTAGAATTCATTCGAGACCTCCATTATCGAATTCATCAGACCCTTGTCGGCGCTTGGAGATGTCTGCAATAAGTGAAAAACAGACAGCTTTTAAAATTGAAAATGGGAACCTTGAAGGATTGTTTGATGCCCTTCTTTCCTTCTCTCTCTCTCTCTCTCTCTGCCTATTTTTATGTTGATTTGAATGCTTGTTACAGAAATGGGTTGTTCTATTTGATTCTTACTATCTTGCTGAAAATTTTTCAGAATTAATAGTCAGGTCACTTGTTGATTGTTTGGTAGACAAAAAGGAAAACATTGATGGCAAGCTTCTCGCTTCCTTGCGAAATCGAGATATGGTATTGATAATTTGTTGAGATGTTTTTTTTTTCCTTAAGAATTTAACTTTGTGATCCTATGTTTGTTTGCAGGATGGTATTAGACAACTTAGGAAGATTATGTCAAGTTGTTTGGAAGAACAACTTCAAGAAAAGCTTCCTGAGGTTAGTCTAATTTCAATAGTTTTCAACTCCTTTTCTGGGTTGCCATGTATAAACACTAACTGATGAATACTTAACAGTTCCAATCAGTCTTAACGGTTTTACAGAAAGAACAAAGCCGATCACCCGATCATTCGCCATTAACTGCTCTTGATTACTTATCGAACCCAGATGATCCCAAGGTACATTCCTTTAATCCTCTTCTCCAAGTAATCAGGAACTTTTTGTTCTGCTTCATGAACAAGAACAACGTATACATTTATAAGAGTTACATAAAATACTTCATCCAACTGCATTTGTAGCACCCGGTTCTATCGAACCAGCTCTTTTATTATTAATAAAATACACTTGATTAGTCAATAATTTATGTAGGGTTATTAAATGACTTGGCAAGGGCATTAGAGTAAATTGCAATTTTCAAAGAGTGGATAACGTATTTAAGGAAAGAGGGTTGGGTTTAATGCACTGTAGCCGCCACCATTTCATACCATTTCCTCTTCGGGTTTCAGCTCAGGCAGACGAGCTCTCTAGGCGATCTTCCTCGCCCGATTCACCTTCGACCTAGGTAAGTTTTCCATTCATCTTCTCGATATTATAGTGAGTAGATAGCGGGAGAGTGCAATGCGTGTGTAACTTGGTGAATGCTGTGAGTGAGCTGAGTTCGAGTTTAGTGCTGAACCAAGAATGTGCGATGGCCCGAAGTTTTAAGCTAGCTCCTTAGATTTGTGAATGGTGTGGGATGAGATTTAGTGATGTTCTGATTAGTGTTCTGTTTATGACACTAGGTGAACAGGGCTTTCAAGTAGTTGAAACCGAGCGATTTCCAGGAGACCAGGTAAGTAGAGTTTGTTTGTACCTTCGGGCCTACATCACAAAACAGTAGGATTTATGTATGTTTGTATGTTTATTTCCAGTTGTCATGCATCATATTTTGAGATGTACGAAAATGAATTTACATGATTTTGAATCGGCAAGGAATGAACAGATTGAAACAGTACGTGAAACAGATACACTGTTAAGGGAACTAATCCAACCCTTAATGAGACAGAGGATATTTATACTTTGGGAGAGTTGATCCAACTTCCAATTTCACAGGGGGATCGGAGGATGTGAATCAGAATTTACTGTTAAGGGAATTAATCCGCCCCTTAATGAGTCAGTGGATGAGTATACTTTGGGAGAGTTGATCCAACTCCCAATTTCACAGGGGGATCAGAACAGAAACGTTGAATGAGCAACTGAGATGAGAAAGTAGAAATTGCATATTTAGGAATTTGTGTTTCAGTATTTCCTTTATTTACTGCTTTACTTACTTAGCATTAGGCTAATAGATGAGTTTTGTGATGTAGGTGTTGAGGATACTACAGGTGATTTTTCCCTGAGAGCATAATCGAGTAGATGTGGTTGGGGAGCACATCCAGGCATCGGTTTGGCAATCTGATGGGGCATTTTAACTGGTGTCAATGGTTGTAAGGTTTAGTAGACAAGGGTTTCATTTTGAGTATGTTAAATCTTCTGACTATGGGAGTCATTTTGATGTTTTCAAAAGCATTTTGGAACCTTTCTGATAATGGTGTTTCTGTTGGTTTAAATACTAGTTATGAGTAGTGAAATGATCTGAGCTGTTTCTGACTATTTTCAATGAAGTGAGAAGGTTTTCTATATATTCAGAGTTGTATTGTATAACAATGAGTAGTCGAGATGTCGTTTTGTTTTCTATCGGTAGATGATGTCTATCGGTAGATGTTAAGCTATTGTTTCGTTCTCTATCGGCAGATGATATCTATCGGTAGATGTTGAGTAATTGTTAAGTTTTCTATCGGAAGATGTCTTTGGTAAAGGCATCGGAAGATGTAGTCTTATTTTCTATCGGAAGATGTCTTCAGTAAAGGCATCGGAAGATGTAGTCTTGTTCCTACCAGAAGATGTAGTGGGAAGCCTTTTTGTCGCTTAGTGACCGGCAGAAGCTGGGAGATCGATTTCCCCCGGCTGACGTCATCGGCAGATACAGTCTGCCGAGAGATGCCTGTGTTTCTATCTCTTCCTGTTGACGTCATCGGCAGAAGTTGGAAGAGCGATTCCTCCGGCTGACGTCATCGGTAGAAGTTTTCTGTTTCTGTTTTCCGCTTCCTTCCGTTGACCTTGTCCAGCGGTAGATGTGTTTGACTTTGAGACTTTACAGTGTTTTGGTGATTTAGATCTTTATTTCTTTTGGTCGATCATTTCTAACATTTTATCCGATTATCCAAACATTTTATTATGGTTTTGTTTAACTCTAAATTTGTTTAAATGTATTCCGCTGCAAGTTTTAAAATATGAAAGAAATTTTAGTCACGTACGGGTTTTGTGTGACGAACCGGGTTCAGATAACTCGGGGCGTTACAGCATTCTTATAGAAAATAGATATGCTTCGCGAGTACGGACTCGGAGTTATCATATAATCCATCTTGCTCGTTCTTTTGATTACCGAAGATATTCGCAAACTAAGCTTCTAATCCATCGTACTACATGTAGGAACTAAAATATTATACTATCAATTGCTAAACATATTTACATTTGTTTAAAAGTGTGGCAGAGTTTATCAGGATAGAAGCAGCCACCACCTCCAGTTATTTCAAACGCAAGAGAAGGAACTCATGGTATAATTCTTACTGTTCTTGAATTTCTAGTTTGAATTTAATTTTTGAAAAAATTGATTAGAAATAAACTGTTCTTTGTATCTTTGTCCACGGATGCCTTACTTCATTCAATTTGAAGTATGCATCCAAAACTTGAAAATACTTGAGATTGTTGCATACTTATGGAAGAAAATGTTCATATTGCAGAACCGGAAATCTTTATATTCTAGAGCAAAAAAAGAGTTTGTAGGACATGCAATCACAGTTGGTGAGAGATCTGCAATACACCTAAGTATGAAGACAAATTTACACCATTTGTCTTTAATTTTTCTGAATTTTACAGTTTCTTTGTTTGTAGGAAGCCAGGTTCAGGAGCTGTCTACTGCAGCCCTTGGTTATCACAGGGTAGTTCTAGAGAACATGAACTTGTACAATATGGTTCAAGATTTGAAGGGTTAGTGCAATTTCAACAAGTATAAGTTTAATAATGTTAATGATTTTGATACTAAACAATGACTAAAACATCTAGGTAACATACAAGTTTATTGTAGAATTAGGCCGTCCTCGAACATAGAAAGCAAAAACACAATAGATTTTATCGGAGAGGATGGCTCGATATTTCGGGGGTCGAATTGTCAAAATCAAAAGTTCGGGGACCGAATTGTCAAAATAAAAAATTCGGGGATTAAATTGTCAAAATAAAAAGTTCGAGGACTGAATTTAAAACTTCTCATAGTTCATGGGCCGAAATGTCAAAATATAAAGTTCGAAGACTGAATTGTCATAATAAAAAATTCGGGGACTGAAGTGAAAACTCCTCAAAGTTCGGGGATAAATTGAAAAAATAAAAATTGTCAAAATAAAAAGTTCGGAAACTGAATTGAAAACTCCTCAAAGTTTGGGCTGCTCTAAGTGTCAAAATAAAAAGTTCGGGGACCGAATTGTCAAAATAAAAAGTTCGGGGACCGAATTGTCAAAATAAAAAGTTCGGAGACTAGATTGAAAACTCCTCAAAGTTCGGGGACCGAATTGTCAAAATAAAAATTTTGGGGACTGAATTGAAAACTCCTCAAAGTTCGGGGACCGAATTGTCAAAATAAAAAGTTCGGGGACCGAATTGTCAAAATAAAAAGTTCGGAGACTAGATTGAAAACTATTCAAAGTTCGGGGACCGAATTGTCAAAATAAAAAGTTTAGGGACTGAATTGAAAACTCCTCAAAGTTCGAAAACTGAATTGTCAAAATAAAAAGTTCGGAGACTGAATTGAAAAATCCTCAAAGTTCAGGGGCCGAATTGTGAAAATAAAAAGTTCGGAAACTGAATTGAAAACTCCTCAAAGTTCGGGGACCGAATTGTCAAAATAAAAAGTTCGGGGACTGAATTAAAAAACTTCTCATAGCTCGGGGGCCGAATTGTCAAAATAAAAAGTTCGGAAACTGAATTGAAAACTCCTCAAAGTTTGGGCTGCTCTAAGTGTCAAAATAAAAATTCAGGAATCGAATTGTCAAAATAAAAAATTAGGGGACACTAGATTGAAAACTCCTCAAAGTTAGGGGATCGAATTGTCAAAATAAAAATTTTGGGGACTGAATTGAAAACTCCTCAAAATTCGAAGACTGAATTGTCAAAATTAAAAATTCGGGGACTAAATTGTCAAAATAAAAAGTTCGGAGACTAGATTGAAAACTATTCAAAGTTCGGGGACCGAATTGAAAAAATAAAAAGTTCAGGGACTGAATTGAAAACTCCTCAAAGTTCGGGGAATGAACTGTCAAAATAAAAAGTTCAGGGACTGAATTAAAAACTACTCAAAGTTCGGAGATCGAATTGTCAAAATAAAAAGTTCGGGGACTGAAGTGAAAAACTCTTCAAAGTTTAGGGATCGAATTGTCAAAATAGAAAGTTCGCGGACCGAATTGTCAAAATTAAAAATTCGGGAACTGAATTGTCAAAATAAAAAGTTCAGGGGTTGAATTTTTAAAATAAAAAATTCAAGAACCGAATTGTCAAATTAAAAAGTTTGGGGACTAAATTGAAAACGCCTCATATTTCGGGGGTTGAATTGTCAAAATTAAAAGTTCAGGGACCGAATTGTCAAAAATAAAAAGTTCGTGGACCGAATTGAAAAAATAAAAAGTTCAGGGACTAAATTGAAAACTCTTCAAAGTTCAGGACCGAATTGTCAAAATACAAAAAGTCCGGGGACTAAGTTAAAATTCTTCAAAGTTCGGGGACTGAATTGTCAAAATAAAAAGTTTGGGGACAAAAATAGAAAGTTCGGGGACTAAATGAAAACGCCTCATATTTCGGGGTCGAATTGTCAAAATTAAAAGTTTGGAGACCAAATTGTCAAAATAAAAAGACCAAATTGACCAAATTGTCAAAATTTTTTGACAATTCTACCCCGAAATATGAGGCGTTTTCAATTTAGTCCCCGAACTTTCTATTTTGACAATTTGGTCCTGAACTTTGAAGAATTTTCCCGAACTTTTTTATTTTAACAATTGGGTCCAAACTTTTTATTTTACAATTCGATCCCCGAACTTTGAGGAGTTTTTGTAGCACCCGGCCCTATCGAACCAGCTCTTTTATTATTAATAAAATACACTTTATTAGTCAATAAATTAAGTAGGGTTATTAAATAACTTGGCAAAGGGCATTAGAGTAAATTGCAATTTTCAAAGAGTGGATAACGTATTTAAGGGAAGAGGGTTGAGTTTAATGCAATGTAGCCGCCACCATTTCATACCATTTCCTCTTCGGGTTTCAGCTCAGGCAGACGAGCTCTCTAGGCGATCTTCCTCGCGAGATTCACCTTCGACCTAGGTAAGTTTTCCATTCATCTTCTTGATATTATAGTGAGTAGATAGCGGGAGTGCAATGCGTGTGTTGTAACGCCCCGAACCCGCCCCGTGCCCGGTGCGCTACGTTGCTAACCAAACCCGTGTTGAAAACATCGTTTAAAATCTTTTTCGTAAATTTTTCGGCTCGGTTTTCGGGTTTTTCGAACCCTCAAATTTTTCTTGGAAAATGTGCCAAAATATGTTTAAAATATGTCGGAAAAAGTCGGGTTAAAACTGGTTTGAAATAAGCGTCAAAATGTTGAAAATTGAAGTGTGAACAGTAAAGTGTCGACACTATGAACAGTAGGTGTCAACACTTTAAAACAGTTTTGCTCTCTGGTCCCTTTTCTTTGCAAAAGGTGTCGACACCTTGTCTGAGGTGTCGACACTATGAGCAGTAGGTGTCAACACTTTGAACAGTAAGTGTCAACACCTGCAACCAAATTTTTTCCACTTTTCCTTAAGCTAAACTTCTCCAAAATCCATGAAATTTTAACCACACACTCCCGACACCTAAATCTTCAAATCCCGTAAATTTTATAGAAAACCGACTTCAAACGATTACATAAAAAAAATAGCGAACATAACCCGACGTTAAATAGTTTAAAATCGAAACGGGTGGCATAACGCTTAAATTTCTTTATACCAAAACCTGAAATTAACACACGAAAATATATGTTTCCAACTTCCTTAAATACGACAACCATTAAACACAATATCCCAACTCAAAAACACCAAAATGCATTACGAAAACGTTTGCCAATATTCGTACTACACGTCCAATTTATCTAAGTTGTTTTAACCAATATTCCTTCCAAAACCCTTATCAAAGAGCTTACCAAACTATCTACACATTCCCACAAAACAACGTTTCCGCACACCAACTAGCCATACCAAAATACTTACAAATTAAACTATCCATGTCAAACATTCACCTCCCACTACCCGAGACATCCAGTGGTCAAAGCGCCCCGACAATAACCTGCACCGGCGGACTCCGTACTCCTCCGACTGCGGCCTAATCCTGAGCTGTCTCATCAACCTCACCTGTATAAAACTCGTCACCTACACCACAGAACACACAAAAGGTAAGCCTAACGCTTAGCAAGTAGGGAAATAATGCACAACGACACGCTAAATGCTCGACTCAATCCTAACATGCAGTTTCTACACACTCAGTTGTTTTCTTTTCGTTTCAATTGCATTTTTATCTTTCACTTCCGTGTGAATCAAGTAGGCACACGCCCCCACACAGTCCAGGACGGCAACACCTTGACCCACGGAGCTAGACCGGAGGCACACATCCCAACACAGTCCAAGACGGCCAACCGAATCTCCTCCAATCGATCGTAGAATCCTCCGTGCACTTCAAGCACGGGTGCCCTTCAAACCCATGTGCCCAAGCCGGAATCATACTCACGACTCATTACGTACATTAGAATCCCCAATCGATCGTAGAATCCTCCGTGCACTTCAAGCACGGGTGCACTTCAAGCACCAACCCCATTGTGCACTTCAAGCACGAATAGGTCGAGGAATTCATACTCACGACCACGTTGCAAATCTTTTCTTATCTTTCATTTCATTCTCACCGCTCAAGAATGCAAAACACGTAATTTCGGAGTTTAGAAAACCATGATGCGTGACACACGATGCATGACACAAAGCAAAACATAGCAACAATCAAACAATCCCTACCGTTCTGTGGTGTAGGCCCGAAGGCAACAAACACGCACTCCACTACTTACCTGGTTGCTGCTCGATACTTCCTCGTTCACACCGTCCAACAAACCAAACGTTCGATCACCTAACCAATACAGAAATTCACTTAGTAACAACCTAAATAAATTATAAGGATTTTTCTAACTAAACTAAGCACACATTTCCACCTAAACTCACAACTTAACTCCAAACCCGATTTTACACCCAAAATTGACCGTCCAACTTCAAACGGTCGTAACTCCCTCATTTTTCAACGGATTTCAACGTGCCACCCCATTACGGAAACCTCTACACGTCTACTATCCATTGAAACACTCAAACCAACCAAACCAACACATTAACCAACTCAAATCCAGCCAACAGAATCGGGTATAAGGGTGTTCTTCAACCATTTTTGTGGAACACTCTTTCAATCTTCCATCTAACCCCTCTAACAACCTAAATCACTCCATTCAACAACTAAACTACCAAAATAGGAAGGAAATATAACATCTAAACTCAATTTTTTCGGAATCCCTAACCTAGGGTTTTCCAACATTCACCAAACTCAACCAAACACCCTAAAAACCTCAACAAACCACCCCTTAACGTATAAAACTTGAAACCCAAACAAAACTAACCTTAAATCTTGAAAAACCTTGAGGTATTGAAGGACTTGGAGGGCTTCAATGGTGGCTGGAAATTTCGTGGAGAGGAGAACCGAAATGAGGAAGAAAATGAAGAAAACTCTAATTTTAACCTAATATTTCTTTCCACTTTTTGAATACCTCCACCATTCTTTTTAAATTTACATAACAACCCCACTCTTCTTCTCCACAACTCATCCAACGTGATAGCTTTTCAATTCCCCACTTTCTTTCATTAATTGCTTACTTCTTATTGGTTGATATCCATTTGACTTTTCAAACAACCCTCCTCCACCAATCACAAGGTGTTTTGACTTGTCAAACCTTCAAATTCTAATACACTTCTAATACACTTCAATGCACACCTTACACTTGCATAATTAACCTATCCTAACACGTCAAATCTAAGGTTACGCACGTATTAGGAAATTCCCGGGTGTTACATGTGTAACTTGGTGAATGCTGTGAGTGAGCTGAGTTCGAGTTTAGTGCTGAACCAAGAATGTGCGATGGCCCGAAGTTCTAAGCTAGCTCCTTAGATTCGTGAATGGTGTGGGATGAGATTTAGTGAAGTTCTGATTAGTGTTCTGTTTATGACACTAGGTGAACAGGGCTTTCAAGTAGTTGAAACCGAGCGATTTCCAGGAGACCAGGTAAGTAGAGTTTGTTTGTGCCTTCGGGCCTACATCACAAAACAGTAGGATTAATGTATGTTCGTGTGCTTATTTCCAGTTGTCATGCATCATATTTTGAAATGTACGAAAATGAATTTACATGGTTTTGAATCGGCAAGGAATGAACAGATTGAAACAGTACGTGAAGCAGATTTGCTGTTAAGGGAATTAATCCAACCCTTAATGAGCCAGTGGATTGAGGTTTTGGGAAAAGTGATCCGCTTCCCAATCCGACAGGGGGATCTGAACAGTTATGAGTATCAGATTTGCTGTTAGGGGAATTAATCCAACCCTTAACGAGCCAGTGGATATTTATACTTTGGGAGAAATGATCCAACTCCCAATTTCACAGGGGGATCTGTACAGAAACGATGAATATGCAACTGAGATGAGAAAAGTAGAAATTGTATGTTTAGGGATTTATGATTCAGTATTTCATTTCACTATTGCTTTACTTGCTTAGCATTAGGCTAATAGATGAGTTTTGTGATGTAGGTGAAGAAGCTTTAGCAGGTGTGTTTACTGAGTTCACAGAAGGCTAGTTGGGTTGGAGGAGTGCATCCACACAATGTTCTGGCAGCTGATGGGGCAGTTTAATTGATGTCTGTTGGAGTGAAGGTTTTATTATCAATGCTTTATTTTAGATGGATCGAGTTTTCATAACAGTAGTGATTTCAGTGTTTTGAACAAATTGAGTTTTATTATTTGATAATGGCATTCCGCTGAGGTTTGAAGATTTGCACTTGTTGGATTTTAAGCAATACATGGGTTTGAATCTTTTTCTGAGTGATTTCAGTAAGGCAAATAGATTCTTTTTCATAAATGGAGTTATATTGTATAATTAGGAGTAGCCAGAATGTCGCCCTGAATCTATCGGAAGATGGGATGTGTTTTGTTATCTGTCGGTAGATGTATTCTATCGGCAGAAGTTGAGTAGTTTGAACCTACCGAAAGGAGATGTCTATCGGTAGGTGTATCCAAATTTCTATCGGATGAGGTCTTTAGTAAAGGCATCGGAAGATGTAGCCTTATTTCTATCGATAGATATAGACCCATTTCTATCGGCAGATGAAGTCATGTTGACTTCATCGGCAGTTGAAGTTGTATGTGCAGTCGTGTTGGCTTCATCGGCAGATGAAGTCATGTTGACTTCATCGGCAGATGAAGTTGTGCTGACGTCATCGGCAGATGAAATCGTGTTGACGTCATCGGCAGATGAAGTTGTGCTGACGTCATCGGCAGATGAAATTGTGCTGACATCATCGGCAGATGAAGTTGTGTTGACGTCATCGGTAGGTGCAGCCGCCGAATGTCTTTCAGTTCCAAGTCTTCAGGTCCACGTCATCGGCAGGAGTCTTATATTTGCTGTGTCTGCTTCTTCCGTTGATTTTCTTTCCACCGGCAGATGTGGTTGTCTTTAGAGTTTTAATAGTGTTTTGTGATTTAAACCTTTATTTCTTTTGGTCGATTTATCTCGAACATTTTATCCGATTATCCAAACACTTTATGGTTTTGTTTAACTCTAAGTTACTTAAATTAATTCCGCTGCAAAATTTTAAATTATGAATGAAGTTTTTAGTTCGTGTACGGGTTTTGTGTGACGAACCGGGTTCAGAGAATTCGGGGCGTTACAGTTTTCCATTCGGTCCCTAAACTTTTTATTTTGACAGTTCTGTCCCCGAACTTTTAATTTTGACAATTCAACCCCGAAATATGAGGCGTTTTCAATTTAGTCCCCGAACTTTTTATTTTTGTCCCCAAACTTTTTATTTTAACAATTCAGCCCATGAGCTTTATTTTGACAATTCAGTCCCCGAATTCGGTCCCCGAACTTTGAAGAATTTTCACTTCAGTCCCCAAACTTTTTTATTTTGACAATTCGGTCCTGAACTTTGAAGAATTTTCACTTCAGTCCCTGAACTTTTAGGAGTTTTCAATTTAGTCCCTGAACTTTTTATTTTGACAATTCAGTCCATCAACTTTTTATTTTAACAATTTTTCCCCCAAACTTTGAGGAGTTTTCAATTCAGTCCTTAACCTTTTTATTTTGACAATTCGGTCCCTGAAATTTTAATTTTGACAATTCAACCCCCGAAATATGAGGCGTTTTCAATTTAGTCCAAACTTTTTATTTTGACAATTCGGTCCCCAAACTTTTTAATTTTGACAATTCAACCCCCTAAATATGAGGCGTTTTCAATTTAGTCCCCAAACTTTTTAATTTGACAATTCAGCCCCTGAATTTTTTATTTTAAAAATTCAACCCCCGAATTTTTAGGAGTTTTCAATTCAATCCCCAAACTTTTTAATTTGACAATTTAATCCCCGAACTTTGAAGAGTTTTCAATTCGGTCCCTAAACTTTTTTATTTTTTCAATTCAGTCCCCGAATTTTTAATTTTAACAATTCATTCTTCGAACTTTTTATTTTGACAATTCAGTCCCTAAACTTTGAGGAGTTTTCACTTCAGTCTCGAACTTTTTATTTTGACAGTTCGGTCCCCAAATTTTTGATTTTGACAATTCGATCCCCGAACATTGAGGAGTTTTCAATCCAGTGTCCCCTAATTTTTTATTTTGACAATTCGATTCCCGAACTTTTTATTTTGACAATTCGTTCCCCAAACTTTGAGGAGTTTTCAATTCAGTTTCTGAACTTTTTATTTTGACAATTCGGTACTTTTTCAATTTATCCCCGAACTTTGAGGAGTTTTCACTTCAGTCCCTGAACTTTTTATTTTGACAATTCAGTCCCCGAATTTTTTTATTTTGACAATTCAGTCCCCGAATTTTTTTATTTTGACAATTCAACCCCCGAAATATGAGGCGTTTTCAATTTAGTCCCTGAACTTTTTATTTTGACAATTCGGTCCCCAAACTTTTTATTTTGACAATTCAGCCCCCGACTATGAGAAGTTTTCCATTTAAATTCGACCCCCGAACTTTTTATTTTGACAATTCAACCCCCGAAATATGAGGCGTTTTCAATTTAGTCCCCAAACTTTTTATTTTGACAATTTAATCCCCGAACTTTGAAGAATTTTCACTTCAGTCCCTGAACTTTTTATTTTGACAATTCAGTTTATCCCCCCAAACTTGAGGAGTTTTCAATTCGTCCCTAAACTTTGAGGAGTTTTCAATTCAGTCCCCGAATTTTTTTATTTTGACAATTCGACCCCCGAAATATGAGGCGTTTTCAATTTAATGTTGTACATTTTAATTTGACAATTCGATCCCCAAACATTTTATTTTGACAATTCAGCCCCCGAACTATGAGAAGTTTTCCATTTAAATTCGACCCCCGAACTTTTTATTTTGCACGAAAATTGATTTTCTTTTCTCAATTACTTGGTTGTTTTGATGTTAAAATGGATATAATGGATCTCTAGGGAAGGAAAGTGGATGGAAGTTATAAAATTTGAGCATGAATGGTTAAAATGGTTGGAATTATAGGGCATTAGGGTTCGGTAAATTCGGTGAGATTTGTTGGGTTTTTTTATATGGGTCCGAGACATAACCATCGAGCCATCCTCTCTGATAAAATCTATCGTGTTTGCTTTCTATGTTTGAGGACGGCCAAATTCTGCAGTAAACTTGTATGTTACCTGCACTAACCCTTCAGATCTTGAACCATATTGTACAAGTTCCTGTTCTCTTGAACTGACCTGTGATAACCAAGGGCTGCAGTAGACAGCTCCTGAACCTGTGTAACACCCGGCGTTTTTGCCAAGTGATCATTTAAGCCGGATTAATTGTATATTAATACAATGAATATTTTCTTTTAATTCGTTTGGACGTTTAATTGGAAAACCAAACTAAGTGTAATCAAAACAAACCAATTTGGTTAAAAACCAATGGAAGGGCAAAGTAGGTAAGAACCAATGGTTGAGTGACATCTGGCGACTTGATGAAGAGGTTAAGTTCTTCCTCCTACGTGAAACCCTCACTTCTCATCTGTTTCTTCCCACTACTCCCTATTCTTTCTTTTTGGCGATTGTGACAAAATACCAACACTTTTCTTTCCCGGTTTTCCTTTCTGTTTCTCCGCTAAGGTAAACATCCTCTAATGCTAACACATTTGGACAAGCAAAAAGTATGCGTTTTGCTGAAGTTTTAGGTTAAGGTATTTGGGAGAAAACTCTCGGTTTTTGTATGAAAACACATTGTTGTTTTTCTACAAGTCTGAATAGAGTTTACTGCATAATCTTCCAAGTTATTTGTTAGCATTTGCAGTTTGTTTAATTTCTCTACATCGCAGCAACAGATCCGAGCGTTCCAGGGACTTTTGAACATTCTACATTGCAGCTTGTCAGAGGTACTAGGTTATACTGCTGTCGGGTTGTTTTGGGTAGAAACGTTATAGTTTATGTTCTGAGTTGTCTGTGTTCTGCTTCACTGTATGTTCTGTTATTTCTGTCGTCTGCTATTGTAAGTTCAGGCACTGAGAATGTGAGCATACACGTTTTCACTGAAAGCTCATGCAAAACTGATTTCTGCAAACTGTTTGAAACTAAACAAGATAAAATCTGACTGAAATGTACTGGTTAAGTGTGGGACGGGGACTGGCCCCCAGATCTGTTTTCTGTTTTGTTATGTATTACTGTTGTGCCTGATAGTGCACCCCTTTGCCACTGAAACGTAATGTTCTGTTCTGTCACTGTATTTTTGAAAGTTCATGCATAGCATTTTACATCACTGCATATCTATTATGTTCTTACTGAGTTTTAGACTCATAGGTGAACTCCCTGATGTAGGTACTGAACCCGTGAATGAGGACCTTGTGCCTCAAGATGATGATCTGATGTAGTTGGCGGGTCGAGCTCATGGGGTGTGTTTGTGGCAGCTAGACATAAATCTGTCCAGAGAAAGAAAGGTTTTGAAGTTCTGTATTTATGTTTTAAAAACTTCTGTTATAATGAATTCTGGAAATCCATGTTAAGTTCTGTACTGTCTTTGAGATTTTAAAACAATGTATGGATTCTGTGTTGATGTATTTAAAACCTCTGTATTTGACAGATTGTATCCATATATTTTAAATTTTCCGAAATATTCTGGAACTGCTTGAGTTCTCCCTTTTCAGGTTACGCATGGATGGTCTCAAATTCTAGAGCTATCCATGCAGTCTGTTTTCTCGAAATCTGTCATTTGTAAAACATGTTTTTATAACTTTGTTTGAATCGGGTATTGAAAGTCTACAATTTTCATGCCTTCTATTGTGCTATATTTGACAGTTGAACTATGTTTCTGAAGTATTCTGAAATGGTTTGGAATACTTTCTGTTAATCTATGTATGGATGGTTTCTGGTTTTTGAGCTATCTATGCAGTGTGATTATTCTTAAGTTTCTGTTATGTCTTCTGTTGTGCTCGAGAACCATGTTTTGAAATGGTTTAAATATTCTGTTTTCATGTTCTCTGTCTGTATGTTTCCCTGTCAAAAGTTGTAAATTTGCCTTAAAACTACCTCTTCCGATTTTATCCACAGTTGCCCGCTGCCCGCTTGTTTTATTGCCTTTAGAAATCATGTCCACCGCTGCCCGCTCCTCTTTAGAAATTTCATCTGCCGCTGCCCTAAAATTTAGTCTTCCGCCCAGTTTATTTTAGTTTCTGTCTGTATCTTCCGGTTGACATCATCCATCTTCCGGCTGACGTCATTACCTCATCCGATCCCGTCTGATGCCTGTATCTTCTGGCTGACGTCATCACCATCTGCCGATTTCGCTTATTGCCTGTATCTTCCGGCTGACGTCATCACCATCTGCCGATTTCGCTTATTGCCCGTATCTTCCGGTTGACGTCATCCGTCTTCCGGCTGACGTCATCTATTTTGTCTTATTATATCCACTGGTGAACTCAATTCTGTTTGT
Source organism: Begonia masoniana (assembly GCA_022432975.1). NCBI lineage: Eukaryota > Viridiplantae > Streptophyta > Magnoliopsida > Cucurbitales > Begoniaceae > Begonia > Begonia masoniana. The sequence goes on from CM039515.1 coordinate 14,789,304, forward strand.
AGTTCACATCCACCGGTTATCACTGTTCATCTTTTGTCGTATATGCATCTTCCGGTTGACGTCATCAATCTTCCGGCTGACGTCACCACCTCTTTCGCCCCGGTTTCTCTACTTTTATTTTCATTCCTTCCTGCTTTCCTTCTGTTATCCGGTGCTTTCTGTTTTCCTTCGGTCATTTATTCTGTCTTCTGACTTTAACTGTTTTCTTTTCCGTTATGGTTTCTACTCCAGAGAACACTCTCTCTCTCTGTCAATGTTTTAAAAGAATAATGTTCAAAAAAAAAGAGAGAGACAGTACATGCTTTCTGTCATCCGATTCTGTTTTCTGTTAAAGTTTTAAAGGTTCAATTGGTTTTTCATAAGTTGTCCAAGCAATTGTTTGATGCTTTTCTGCCTTCCAGTTTCTTTAATTCCGTCCATCTGTTTTCTCAAAAAAAAATAGTCACCGTTTTCTGTTAACCGTCCCGGAGTGATGGCTCCTCGACCCGGTCGGGTCTGGGTCGTCACAACCTGTCTTCCTACAAACAAAGAAATTGTAAAATCCTGAAAAATTAAAGACAAATGGTGTAAATTTGTCTTCATACCTAGGTATTGCAGATCTCTCAGCAACTGTGATTGCATGTCCTACAAACTCTTTTTTTGCTCTAGAATATAAAGATTTCAGGTTCTGCAATATGAACATTTTCTTCCATAAGTACGCAACAATCTCAAGTATTTTCAAGTTTTGGATGCATACTTTAAATTGAACGAGTAAGGCATCCGTGGACAAAGATAGAAAGAACAGTCTATTTCTAATCAATTTTTTCAAAAATTAAATTCAAACTAGAAATTCAAGAACAGTAAGAATTATACCATGAGTTCCTTCTCTTGCGTTTGAAATAACTGGAGGTGGTGGCTGCTTCTATCCTGATAAACTCTGCAACACTTTTAAACAAATGTAAATATGTTTAGCAATTGATAGTATAACATATAGTACGATGGATTAGAAGCTTAGTTTGCGAATATCTTCGGTAAGCAAAAGAACGAGCAAGATGGATTACACTTTTAAACAAATGTAAATATGTTTAGCAATTGATAGTATAACATATAGTACGATGGATTAGAAGCTTAGTTTGCGAATATCTTCGGTAAGCAAAAGAACGAGCAAGATGGATTATATGATAACTCCGAGTCCGTACTCGCGAAGCATATCTATTTTCTATAAGAATGCAGTTGGATGAAATATTTTATGTAACTCTTATAAATGTATACATTGTTCTTGTTCATGAAGCAGAACAAAAAGTTCCTGATTACTCGGAGAAGAGGATTAAAGGAATGTACCTTGGGATCATCTGGGTTCGATAAGTAATCAAGAGCAGTTAATGGCGAATGATCGGGTGATCGGCTTTGTTCTTTCTGTAAAACCCTTAAGACTGACTGGAACTGTTCAGTATTCATCAGTTAGTGTTTATACATGGCAACCCAGAAAAGGAGTTGAAAACTATTGAAATCAGACTAACCTCAGTAAGCTTTTCTTGAAGTTGTTCTTCCAAACAACTTGACATAATCTTCCTAAGTTGTGTAATACCATCCTGCAAACAAACATAGGATCACAAAACCCAAATAAAAATCAAAGTTAAATTCTTAAGGAAAAAAAAAACATCTCAACAAATTATCAATACCATATCTCGATTTCGCAAGGAAGCGAGAAGCTTGCCATCAATGTTTTCCTTTTTGTCTACCAAACAATCAACAAGTGACCGGACGATTAATTCTGAAAAAATTTCAGCAAGATAGTAAGAATCAAATAGAACAACCCATTTCTGTAACAAGCATTCAAATCAACATAAAAATAGGCAGAGAGAGAGAGAGAGAGAGAAGGAAAGAAGGGCATCAAACAATCCTTCAAGGTTCCCATTTTCAATTTTAAAAGCTGTCTGTTTTTCACTTATTGCAGACATCTCCAAGCGCCGACAAGGGTCTGATGAATTCGATAATGGAGGTCTCGAATGAATTCTACTAGCAGAATGCACAGCCATAGGAGATTTCACATGTTTTTAAAACCCATTTCCATTGTTCATCTTCTTCCACTCGTAAAAAGATTTAAGAGCTAATATACAGTCCACAACCTTCGCTGTTGATCCTGAGTCTAATGTCTCCTAAGGATGACTCAGAAGAATGATTCAATCAGTTCTTTCTCTCATAAATGCATAAATTCAGACGATTACTAACTTCCGAAAGTAGTTTACCCTTTCTAGATCAGAAGCTTCAAAAGCAGGAAGCTCCAACTCTTCCATGGCGACCAAAAAGTTTCTAACATTCTCAAAGTACTGATAGGCCGGCAATGGCTGAAATTCGCGGGATATTGATTGTGAAGTTGATGGATTTTCAACAACCTTCAAAAATTCTCAAAACCAATTAGTAGGAAAATGAAAGAATTCATGAGCTCCTTCATTGGCTGAACAATAATTACTCAAAAAGAAAAACTCTCTTTTCATCATCAAAACACATTCTACCTTGAGCACTGATCCTGGGTGAATTTTGTTGATTGCATTACAAAGAACCAGCCCATTTCTTAGGCAAGAAATGAATTCTCTCTGTTGGTTGATTCGAAATACTTATCGGACCAACTAAACTTTGCAGCCACCTTGAAGCTTCATATCGCCTCCAAGCTACAATATTCAGCAAAATCAATCTTCTCCGATACTCTAAAAACTCATATTTTTCAATCATAGATTAGGTCACAGTCCTAAAAATTGAAACAAAAACATTGATCCCACCGTCTCATAATTTTATAAATTCTACAACTTGATGCGAGCGTTAGATGAAAATCGTAAAGACTCTTAGTTGAAGCATCCTCCATTGAATCCAAATTCCCCAGCTCCGGCGAAGGGTAACCCCGGCTTTTTAGAGAGAGAAACGCAGCAAGAAAATTGAGTATTTTATGGGAAGGCACTATTTTGAAGTTGTAACGTTAATATTTTTTGAATTCAAATTTGTGGGGGCCGCCTACGCATGGAGTAATCTAAACCGTCCACTTTACTACTGAATCGGGCTTAACGGCTAGGATTCATGTCATTTTTGGGCTGGGTATTTTATTTACTTATTGGGGTAATGGGCCCAGGTCTTGGTTCCGACTGTTATGGCCTTCTTCGTATTCTATTTTTCTTAGCATCAAATAAAATATAATACAATGTTAAATAAAATGTTCAAATAAATCTAATATCTTTTGGTATTTTTTTAAATTAATCTCAGTTTCTTATTTACTATATAAATTAATTTTTAAATAAATACTAAACGATATTGGATTTATTTGAACATTTTTTCACATGTTCACCACATCATGAGTAGATAATAGAAATTTTTTTTTGTGATTTTCTAAAACTTGTATGATTTATTATATAGTTTTATAAATTACTAAAATAAAATTACAATAAATCGTAAATGTGTTAAAAAATCACGAAAATTTTTGTATTATCTTTTTATTAAGTAGTGAACATGTGGTAAAAATTTCAAGCGAATCTAATATCGTTTGGTAATTTTTTAAATGAGGGTTTAACAAAATTATTGATGAAAAGTCAAACTGATAATAGAATCAAAGCACATAGTTAGGTTTGCCGATTATTTTAGTATAAGGGGCTAACGGAAATAAAGTGCATAGTACATAGTTAAAATCGATAATTATCCTAAAATATAATACAATGTTAATCTACTATTCTATGAATATCTTAAAATAAGAAAATTCAAATAAATACTAATTTTTTTAATTGAAGATAAGTAAATTCTACGTTGGGACTCTCGAAAAGTTCACCCGACTTTGAAATATTATTCGTAACAAAAGATTTAATTTAGTCCTTACGCGTTTTTGGAGATTTATCGACTAAAAATACAGACACAAAACACTATCAATTTAGTCTATGTCCCTCGAAATAAGCATGCTATTAGAGAGCTCTAATTTAATGGTAAGTCATAATAATTTGAGACGATTATCGAGTATAATATGATTTTTTCTCTTAAACTTTCTTGCCGTATTGCTTTTGCTAATTTAGAGATGGTAGAACTCGAATTAGTTGCATAGATACAAGTAGGTGAGTAATATATGATTGAAATACATATATTGTTAGTAATTAATTTATATTAAATACTAAGAAATTATAAATTTGTAAATTGTATAATACCCTCTAACTAAGTTTATTTTCTTTCTATTGGGTTATTAAAACTAGTACTGCAGTGAACATAATCACTTTTCATTGCCAAAAAAAAATATCTGAAAATCAAAAGATAGTTGAAGATTTATTAAAAAACAAAATAATGAGTTGTTTTGATGTAACCAAAATTTTAACTAAAGTAATATTCAATTTAAATCATGATGTATGAGGTACTGAACAAAAACCAACTTCAAGTAAATTTTTAAACGAACTAAACCTAGAAGTATAAAAAACGTTTGAAATAAACCTTGTGAGCCCGGTGGTGACCCCCGTTCTCAAAAAAAAAAAAAAATAGAGCAATCAATATCAAAATTTCTTGAAATTCTTACCACATGTTTAGCATATCATTAGAAGATAATCAGAAAGATTTCGTGATTCTTCAACTCTTGTACAATTTATTATAATTTTTTAAACAATATTTTATAAAATAGACGTCAAAAAATTATAATAAATCGTACAAGTGTTGCAAAATCACCCAACTTTTCAGATTATATTCCCACGATATGCTGAACATGTGATAAAAATTTCATCCCATATTATTCCCTATATTTTTTGAGATAGCCAATATGAATTTTTTTAAATTTAATTTAGATCAATTAAATTTAACTGGTGATGGATGTCAAAGTGAGAGTAAACGATATCTGTGGATTTGATCGTTTTATTGAATATGTTGTTTATTGCATCCGAAGACTATGATCTGGTGTTCCAGGAGGTGTCCCAGGAGGCAATATTTTTTTATCTTCATTGAAGCTCAGTCTCGGGAGGAGTTCTGTTACTTAGACAAGGGGAGCTTGTCGTTCTTGATCGTGGGCAAGGGGATCTTGCCATAACACGGATTCTGGGAGGAATCAACAACGAGGGGATCTTGTTGTTATCTAGATCTTGGGAGAGGTCGTTCTAAAGTCGAGGGGATCTCGCAAAAACAGTTTCCTTGGGGAAGTTAGCTAGAGGCGGCGACAAAGATAAGATGAAGTTTTTATTTGTATAAGTCTGATTGTCTTGTAACTTTGTGAACTCAAAAAAATATTTTTATATCTGGGCGTGGCCCCGCAGACGTAGGCTGGTTTCCAAACTGCGTTAACTACCTCTTGTCTCATTTATTTTCGCATATTTATATTGTTCATCATTGCATTCATTATCGGTGTCACACGTAATACCCTGTGTGACACCGCAGAACTAATCGTAATCTTTCACAAAATATTAGAAAATGTAAGAAAGGTGGAAGAACAAGCAGTGCAATTGGACAAATTGTTCGGGGTCTAAATTGAACACTCCTCATAGTTCGGTGGCCAGATTGCCGAAACATATTGTTTGGGGTCTGAATTGAAAAAAACCTCATAGTTCAAGGGTGGAATTGTAGAAAAAAATTGTTCGGGGTCTGAATTGAAAATTCCTCATAATTCGGGGCTACAAATTGTTCGAGGTCTGAATTGAAAAACCTCATAGTTCAAGGGTCGAATTGCATAAAAAAATTGCTAGGGGTCTGAATTGAAAACTTCTCATAGTTCGGGGGTGAATTGCCAAAACAAATTGTTGGGGGTCTGAATTGAAAATATCTCATAGTTGGGTGTTCGAATTAAAGAAATAAATTGTACGGTGTCTGAATTGAAAAACCCTTATAGTTCGATGGCTGAAAGATATATTTTCATAGTTTGGTGGACGAATTTGACGAAAGAAATTGTTCGGGTCTGAATTAAACAAACCTCATAGTTCGGTGGCCGAAATGCCCAAACAAATTTTTCGGGGTCTGAAAAGAAAACTCCTCCTAGTTTGGGGGTATGAATTGAAAAACTTCATAGTTTAAGGATCAAATTGTTAAAATAAATTGTTTGGAATCTGAATTGAAAACGTCTCATAATTTGGAGGCTGAAATGAAGAAAAAATTGTTCGGGGTCTAAATCGAAAAAAATTCATAGTTCAAGGATCAAATAGTAGAAACAAATTGTTCGGGGTCTGAATTGAAAACTCCTCATAGTTCGGGGGCTAAAATGACGCAAGATAATGTTCGGGGTCAGAATTGAAAAATACTCATAGTTCGGGGGCCGCAATGACGAAAGCAAATATTCGGGGTTTGAATTGAAAATACTCATAGTTTGAGAGGCGAATTGCCAAAACAAATTGTTGACGGTCTGAATTGAAAATATCTCATAGTTGGGTATTCAAATTGAACAAATAAATTTTACGGTGTCTGAATTGAAAAACCCTTATAGTTCGGTGGCAAAAAGATATATTTTCATAGTTTGGTGGGCGAATTTGACGAAAGAAATTGTTCGGGGTCTGAATTGAACAAACCTCATAGTTCGGTGGCCGAAATGCCTAAACAAATTGTTCGAGGTCTGAAATGAAAACTCCTCATAGTTCGGGGGTTTGAATTGAAAAACTTCATAGTTTAAGGATCAAATTGTTAAAATAAATTGTTTGGGGTCTTAATTGAAAACGCCTCATAGTTTGGGGGCTGAAATGACGAAACAAATTGTTCGTGGTCTAAATTGAAAAATAGTTCAAGGATCAAATAGTAGAAAAAATTGTTCGTTGTCTGAATTGAAAACTCCTCATAGTTCGGGGGCCGAAATGACGCAAGATAATGTTCGGGGTCTGAATTGAAAAATACTCATAGTTCGGGGGCCGCAATGACGAAAGCAAATGTTCGGGGTCTGAATTGAAAAATACTCATAGTTCGGTGGCTGAATTGCCGAAATAAATTGTTCAGGTCTGAATTGAAAACTCCTCATAGTTCGGGGTCAGAAACGAAAAATCCTCATAGTTTGGTGGCCGGATTGCCGAAACAAATTGTTCGGGGTCTGAGTTGAAAAACCTCATAAATTAAGGGTCGAATTGCAGAAACAATTTGTTCGGGGTCAGAATTGAAAACTCTTCATAGTTTGGGGGCCGCATTGATGAAAGAAAATGTTCGGGGTCAGAATTGAAAAATCCTTATAGTTCAAGGGTCGAATTGCAGAAAAAAAATATTTGGGGTCTAAATTGCAAAACTCCTTATAGTTTGGGGGCTGAATTGCCGAAACACATTGTTGGGGATCTGAATTGAAAAACCCATATAGCTCGGTGGCCGAAATGACGAAACAAATTGCTCGGTGGCTGAATTGATATATTTTCATAGTTCGATGGGCGAATTGATGAAAGAAATTGTTTGGGGGCCGAATTGATGAAAGAAAATGTTCGGGGTCAGAATTGAAAAATCCTCATAGTTCGGTGGCCAGATTGCCGAAACAAATGGTTAGGGGTCTGAATTGAAAAAACCTCATAGTTTAAGGGTCGAATTGCAGAAACAAATTGTTCGATGTCTGAATTGAAAACTCCTCATAGTTCGGGGCCGATTGACTAAAGAAAATGTTTGGTGTTTGAATTGAAAAATACTCATAGTTCGGTGGCTGAATTGCCGAAACAAATTGTTCGGGGTCTGAATTGAAAAAACTTTATAGTTCAAAGGTTGAATTGCAGAAACAAATTATTCGGAGTCTGAATTGAAAATTCCTCATAGTTTGGGGGCCCAATTGACGAAAGAAAATGTTCGGGGTCTGAATTGAAAAAACCTCATAGTTCAAGGGTCGAATTGACGAAAGAAATTTTTCGGGATCTGAATTGGAAAAACCTCATAGTTTGGTTCTCGAATTGCTGAAAGAAATTATTTCGTGTCTGAATTGAAAACTCTTTATAGTTCGGTGGCCGAATTTGCGAAAAAAATTGTTCGGCCTCTGAATTGAAAAATCCTCATAGTTCGGTGGCTGAATTGATGAAACAAATTGTTCGGTGATTGAATTGAAAAAACCTTATAGTTCAGTGTTTGCATTAACGAAAGAAATTGTTCGTCGTCTGAATTGAAAAAGCCTTATAGTTGGGTGGCAGAATTGACGAAAAAATATGTCCGATGTGGATTTGAAAAAACTTCATAGTTCCATGTTCGGATTTACGAAAGAAATTGTCCTGTGTCTGAATTGAAAAAACTTCATAGTTTGGTAATTGAAGAAAGAAATTGTTCGGTGTATTGAAAAAATCTCATAGTTTGTTGGCCGAATTGACGAAGGAAATTGTTTGGTGTCGGAATTGAAAAAACCTCATAGATTGGTGGTGGAATTGACAAAGGAATTTGTTCGGTGTCTAAATTGAAAAAACTTCATAATTTGGTGGTCGAATTGACGAACAAAATTGTTCAGTGTCTGAATTGAAAACCCTCATAGTTCAATGTTCGAATTGACGAAAGAAATTGTTCGGTGTATGAATTGAAAAAACCTCATAGTTAGGTGTTCGAATTGATGAAAGAAATTGTTCAGTGTCTGAATTGAAAAAATTCATAGTTTGGTGTTCTAATTGACGAAAAAAAATATTCGGTGCTTGAATGAAAAAAAGCTTATAGTTGGGTGTTCGAATTGACGAAAGAAATTGTTTGGTGTCTGAATGAAAAAACTTCATAGTTCGGTGAACGAATTGAATAAAGAAATTGCTCGGTGTCTAAATTGAAGAACCCTCATAGTTCGGTGGTCGCATTGACGAAATAAATTGTTCAGTGTCTAAATTGAAAAAATCTTATACTTCGGTTGTTGAATTGACGAAATAAATTGTTTGGTATTTAAATTGAAAAAATCTCATAATTTGGTATTCGAATTGACGAAAAAAATTCTTCGAAGTCTGAATTGAAAACACCTTATGTGTTTTATTTTATCTCTACCCGGTCATAGATGTATTAATTCTATTTTTAATATTTTTTTTAAATAATGAAATGATAAAGAAAGTTTAGAAAAACAAAAAAACGCTTGTTAAACAAGTAATTCAGCTTCGAAGACGCCATCATAACGCGTTTATATTTATCGCTTCAAAACCATACCTTAAAAATCTAACTTTAACCCGAATTTCTACAAATGTCTTAAAATCACACATTTATCTTCAAACTGAATAGAAAGAGTTATCCGAAGATTTTCGAAGAAAAATAGGAAAATTTATGCAATTTACAAATTAAAAGTCGTTCATTTCATGGAAAAAACACAAGTTATTCAAGTTGTTCACTGCCAGTTATATCAACGTTATAGGTTAAAAAGTGGTAATCTGGTGAAACTCGACATATACCAACGTGAACATAACCTATAATAGCCAAATGAGAGAGAAATATGCATATTAAAGTGAAGAAAAGTAAAGATTAATCACCTTTAACGTTGTGTCAAAACAAGCATAAGGAAAGTTAGACTTTTTAAACGCATTTAGCAAATTGAGAAATGGACAGACCAACAATGAAAACCAGCAAAAGTGTTCATATATCTATGGTAGAATAAATGTAAACATCCGTGAATGAACTTAAAACAAATTTCAAATAGTCAAAGCATCCACTGTTCTTATGAAGTAGTGAATTAAAGACTTTCCATATTGTTTAGCAATTTCATTCCAGTCAAGCAAAATTTGCTCCCTTCTAGAATTTCCTTTTGCAAACTGGAGAAGACTCTTTAGCCAACCGCTATCCTTTGTTTCTAACATTCTACAAAGAACTGGGTATTCCTTTCCCTCTGGAATGTATTGGTAGTACAACCTGCTCAAGAACATGTAGTAAGAATCCTCCAAAAGCTAAAACACTTCACTTCATCAATTCATGCTTATTATTTTTATTTTTCATCTCTTTTTTTCATATTAAACAACCCCAAAGACATAGCATACTAACATAGTTCAAATAGTTATACTACCCACAAACTAACCCAACAGTCAATACTAATCCAACTAGTTGTATCGAGCGATTTGGTCAATTAGATCAGATCAGTTTGGTTTCAAAAAAAAAAAAAAAAACTGAATACTATGGTTTAATCTCAGTTTACATAATATAAGAATCTAACTAATCAAACGATCCCGCAAACTTAAAATTAACCAGTTGGTCTTATATTATTTTTTTAACTTCAACAAATTTGGATTCTTCACACAAATTTTTTATGGATCTTGTTTATTTTTTCGAAAATTAATTAGAATGTAATATTGTTAAAGTCTTTACAAGCATATAAACATTGAAACTACCATAAAAAGATTCAAGAATTTAACAATTGTTTTTTTAATAGTTTATTATATTTGAGTTTTTGGCTAAATAACATACTTGAATGTATTCGATATTTTATTTTTAGTTTGTTTAGCTAGTGCGGCCTGGTTTGTGATAAACCCCAACCTGCTAACTGCCAACTCAGCCATTAGTTAGGATAAAGGTGCTCACTTGTTCATCCTTCTGTTTATACTAAATATCCATTTCTTTATAATGAATTGTATCTAAGACTGGCAGAATTTGAGGGTGTTAAAATGGGGGAGGTAGTCATAGGGCTTTGAGAGATAGAGAAAAGGGTGTAAGGGAGGAGAATGAGGAGGGGAGGGTGGTGGGTTAAGTCTTCACGGACCTGTATTGCATCAGAACTCCATCTATCATTCTTCATTCTTTACATTATTGCCTGGAGCAGCAACTTGCATCGCTGAAAAATCTTTGTCTAGGAAAGCAAAGTGAGCTGCGTCTAATGTTTATGCCGCTTAAGTGCCTTCTTTTTAGAACACAACTCATTTCACCACTTGACAAGTAGAGCTAGAAATGAAAGAGGTATATCTGATGGGATTACTGCGGGGTTTGTTTAAGCTTTGATACCTAGGAATTGATTTGACCGAATTGTTTGAATCATTAATTTAGTTTGACACTTGTCTGTTCTTAATCTAGTTTTTAGTCCCTCGCTGGTTCTTAATCTTAGTTATTTAATGTTGTGGTGTTTACCCTTGTCATTTCTTAATCTTAGTTCTGGATGCACTGTGATGTTTATATTTTTCTAGGCAAACATTTCTTAGTAATATAATTCCCATTGAAGAATGCCATCTTCGCAATTACCTTGGTTGATATTTCCTTTTGCGAAATATTAAGCTTTGTTGTGTCAGGTCTTAGATTGTATTTACTTGACAGACTGACATAAAATAAATTTGAGGTATGGTTTGATTTGTGATTTCTCCTCTTTTGATTATTTTTCGAAGTCATGGCTCTTATGTTTATGTAAAAACTTATTTTCTTAACTTAGTTTCTTTTATTACTGTAAATTTTAACGTTTCAAATATTCTGAAATTTCTCTCTATCTATGCCTATCATCCATTTTCTTGAAATAATTGCCTGTTCACATCCAACTTGCCTGTTAGATATAGAATATATGGCTTCATTTAGTCAATAGATTGGACTGGACCTCCGTAACTACAAATACCTGTTATTGTTTGCTTAACTCATTTGTTTATGTTAATCACTCTCTCAACTTGCATATTTGGGCTTAATTGTTGCAATGTGTCGAATCCCTTATTGAAACGCCCCAATTTAAAATCCTCAATTTTTCTTTCTCCAATTTAGAACCATAATTTAAAAATCTCAAAAAAATTTCCCACATCGTTTTATCAAATTAAATTAGTGCATTAAAACTCTAACTTCATAATATTTTAAAATTCTCTTTAAATAATAACTGAAATATTAACTGCGTGGAATCTTAATCAAAATTTTAAAATATTAAATAACCTTGTCGAAAATTGAAATAAATACAGTATTAACACAATTCAGAAAAACTTCATTTATAAATAGATTATCCAAAGTTTCAATAGAAATATGAAATATCTTCAACAATTAAAATATACTAATTTAAACATTTCTCTCAGACCCAAAAACATTTTTTTCTTATGTATGCTCACTTGTCTCTAGAAGGTTCTAGATCACAGCCAACTCTTCATCAGATAAAAATTCACTCGCATCACAAAATTATACAACTATAAGATTTAACTCAGCAAGCAAAAATACGTGCAAGTGTCAAAATTAACTTTTACCGAATCCGGATTACAGACTGGTTAGTACTCATTTCCCAACCTTAGACTCAGTAATCTCATTGTCGTTCAAGCTTTTGTCATCTTACTTTCGATCAAGCTCACAAATCTCATTGTCGTTCAGATTTTTGCTATCACGTCAGTATTATCGTAATGTTCAAGCTTACCATTTCATTGTCGTTCAGGCTTTTAATATCATATATTTTTCGTCAATTCCATCGTATTCATACACATATAATATACCCTACCAATTTTATCTTTATACTATTCTAAGTCAATACCTAAACATGCATGTTCAAATATCAGTAACGTGTAAGTAATCAGTTATAAGAAAATAATATAAACTTTTGTGATGTAAGGCCATAGGCAAAACATTAAAAAATGGTATTTTCACTTACTTGGATTCCGAGCTATTAGGGTTTCGGGATTTTTTCAATATTCTAGTATTCCCACAATATCTTGTTTAAATAAAATCTTAGTATCAATGCCTTCTTAATAAATCCAATTTCGACAGAGTTTGGGCATAATTTCCTTTCGTGTGCTCGTAGGTCGAATTGGTTCGAGTTGGGTCGGTTTGTAGGATTTTCAGGACATTTTTCTGCCTAAATAAAACATTTGTCATTAATTCTTACTTCAATAAACCATTTCAAAAAGATTTAGGTAGAAATTCTTTACCAGTAAAATCTTAATTTGGTTCGGAACCAATCGGGTTAGTTCTGGTCAATCGGGCTAGTTCGGGTCGATCGGGCCTGTTCAGGTCAACTGGGCCAGTTCGGTTCTGCTAGATTTATGTAAGACACTCCGGCCCAAGTCCAACCCGGGATTTGCGGAGCACTGGGTGGTCCCACTCATGAACTTCTCCCCCTAGAAATGGAGTTTTTGTCCTCCCCACCACTCGAACCCAGGACCTCCAGGCTATAATCCATGGGCTACAAGTGATGGTACCACTTGGGCTAGACGTCTTTTTTTGTAAGACCCTCTGGCCCAAGTCCAACCGGGGATCCGCGGAGTTTTAAACCTAGCACGTCATCCTCCGGCCCAAGTCCAACCCGGTATTCGCGGAGCACTGGGTGGTCCCACTCATGAACTTCGCCCTTTAGAAAGGAATTTTTTGCCTTTCCCACCACTCGAACCCAGGATCTCTAGGCTATAATCCATGAGCTACAAGTGATGGTACCACTACTTAAGTGAACCGATTCGGTTAGACCACACTTTAGTGAACCAGGTGGTTTGGTTCACTGGTTCTTAGGTTGGGATTAAAACCCATTTTTTCTTCTTCTCTGTTCTTCGTGTTTCCTTCGCGAAATGTAAATTTGTCGAGAGAGAGAGAGAGAGAGAGAGAGAGAGAGTGTGTGTGTGTGTGTGTGTAACGATCCATGATTTGCATATACTCGAATCCAAGATTTGCCTATACTCAGCTCACCCGAGGTTTGCAATCTGAAGTTTGCCCTGCAATCGCACTCATGATCTTCTTTCCCCTAGAAAAAGAGTTTCACTAGCTCAATTGGTACTAGGTTTCCATGAACATGGTACTTTAGCCTGGACGGCCAGAGTTAGAAACCTAGAGAAGACATGAAACTCCCTTTCCAGGGGGGAGAAGATCATGAGTGCGATTGCGGGGAAAACCTCGGGTGAGCCGAGTATAGGCAAATCCCAGATCGTTACAAAAACTAGCTCAATTGGTACTAGATTTCAATGAACATGGTACTTTAGCCTGAAGGGCCAAGGTTCGAAACCGAGGGAGAGTATGAAACTCCCTGGCCAGGGAGGAGAAGTTTATAAGTGCGATTGCGGGGCAAACCTCGGATTGCGGGGCAAACCTTGGGTGAGCCGAGTAGAGCCAAATCCCAGATTCGAATATAGGCAAATCCCGGATCATTACAAAAAAGATGTATTTTTTTGTAACGATCCGGGATTTGTCTATACTCGAATCCGGGATTTGCCTCTACTCGGTTCACCCGAGGTTTGCCCTGCAATCTGAGGTTTGCCCCTCAATCGCACTTATGATCTTTATCCCCCTAGAAAGGGAGTTTCATGTATTCCCCAGATTTCGAACCTTGGCCCTCCAGGCTAAAGTATCATGTTCATGGAAACCTAGTACCAATTGAGATAGTAGGCATGAAACTCCCTTTTCAGGGGGAGAAGATCATGAGTGCGATTGCGGGGCAAACCTCGGGTGAGCCGAGTATAGGAAAATCACAAATTCAAGTATAGGAAAATCCCAGATCGAGAGGGAAAGTTGAAAACAGAGAGAGATGAGGGATTTTACACCGATGGCTTGTCGACCGAGGCTGAGTAGTTGATCTCCCCGAAGTTGTTGCGCGTCGAGGAGGGATTTCTTCTTGTCGGAGGAGATTCGCTGCGTCGGAGACAGAGGTAAGTGTTCTTCTCTGTCGAAGAATTTGGGAGGAAGAGTTGTGGTGTGATTTTTCCACCACCCGAACCCCTCTATTTATAGGAGGGGTTTGCCCACGCGTCCCTCTGTGAAATCCAAGTTTAACTCAGATTTTCTGAGCTGTAACAGATTAGCTCGGATTTTTAATGAAGTTGAATTTGATTCTTCATTTTTTTTCTAGACGCTTTCCAAACTACATTCATTTTGATCGGACGTCGAATTTTCAGAGGAGAATCCTACTGGTTCTCTGAAATCTGGGATCATCTCAGATTTGCTGAGTCGAAAATTTGAACTTCTTCTATTCATGGATGATTTTCAGGCTAAGTTCATCTTTGATTGTTATCCGATTTTCATAGAAGAAATTTGAGATGAGGTTTGACTTGGTTTTTGATTTGGGAAATTTTGAAATTGAATTTTGAATTTTGAAATTAATCTTTTGAATTGAACCCTAATACGTTACAATCTCTCCTCAAAAAAAAATTCGTCTTCGAAATTTAAATAGTTACCTGAAAAGCTCTGGATAGGCATTTTTCATGTCTTCTTTTCTTTCTTAAGTTGCTTCCTCAATATTTTGATTTTTTCATAGTACTCTGACAAGCAAGATCTTCTTATTCCTTAGTTCTCTTTCTTCTGAATCTAGAATTTGAGTCAGTCTTTCTTCATATGATAAGTCGAAATTGATTGCAACGTCTAGAGATCCCATAGGTAAAACATGTGAGGAATCTGAAATATACTTCTCCAACATCGATACGTGGAATACGTTGTGCATGTGCTTGAAAGTATCTGGCAAATCTAACTGATAGGCGACTTCTCCTACTCTTTTTGAGATTTCAAATGGACCTATAAATCTTGGGCTCAACTTCTATTTCTTTCTTAAGCGCATCACACCTCTCATTGGTGATATTTTCAGGAAAACCGGATCCCCTACTGCAAACTCTAACTTTCTTCTTCTCCGATGAGCATAACTTTTCTGTCTACTTTGGGATGTAAGAATTCTTTTCCGAATTAGTGCAATGATTTAAGCAGTTTGCCTTAAAATATCATGCCTAGCAAGTATTCCTTCACCGACTTCATCCCAATGCACGGGAGATCTGCACTTTCTGCCATATAAAGTTTTATAAGGTGATATGCCCAGAGGCCTTTCACTCGATCCCAAACAAAAGTCCAAACTTTATTTAACCTACTTGCTAACAATTTACTTTCTTTTGCAGGTGAGGCCATCTTTGAAGACTTGGATTGGGAACATAAAGCTCAAGACATGGAACAACCCCTAGACCTTATCACTTGGGAGAAAAGCAGTGAAAAGCTTGAAGAGCAAAGGAGTGAAGAGTTTGAAGCGGGAATTTGTCTTCCTGACATCTCATCCTTGTAACTTTTATTTCAGGCAGACATTGGCCTATTTCTTGTAACATTGGCAAACACTTAGCCATATATTTCATCATGCATCAGGCATCAGGACTAGATTGAATGGTTAGGTTAGTTGGTGGTTAAGGTAATTTAGATTGGCTCAAAACTAGAGATGGTTGATGCCCAATCGTGGAAGCCCAAGAAAGGGGAAGGAGGTGCGCCGGTCAGCCAAGGGCGTTCCCCCTCCCACATCATCGAATCTCGTCCCTTGAATGGAAGCTAAATCCATGACTAGTTTTGTTCCTTTCTTTTCTTGTAAACCCTAACCACCCTAGGGTTATTTATTGCATGGTATTGGTGTTTGTATTTTCTTCAGAACGATTAACACGTAAAGCCCCCGGGTTTCTGCCTCTTCCCAAAACCATGAGAGTTTTGAGAGATTGCTCTTGTCTTGACGAGAGGAGTTGCGCCTCCATTATTGTCCAAGCTCTAAGGTTGCTTGTACAACTCTTACCACCACTCTTTTGTTCTCTCCTATCACGAGGTAAGAACCATAAGAGAGTCGTCAAAACCTTTCCCAAACATAGTTGCATTTCCATTGGAAAGGCATCACCCGAGAACTCTTGAACATAGCTCCTCGGGCCACCATCATCATAGTTCTCCAATCTCACACACTGTCCCACTATTATTGCTCTGCCATCCATCCAGGTAATATCCCCTCAAACCCCCATTCGATTTGCTATGCTAACACGCCCCTCTTGCAGATCTGGGCGGGTATCATAAGGAGTCATCCCAATTGAAGCTTGATAGCCGTTGTTGTAGGCAAACTCCACTAATGGCAAATTTCTACTCAAATTTCCTTGAAAATCAATAGCACAAGCCTGCAACATATCTTCCAGGGAATGAATCATCCTTTCTGATTGTCCATCAGTCTGACGGTGAAAATCTATACTGAAGTTCAACTGAGTACCCATATGATGTGAATCGAGGAGCGATAAATCTCAAAGTCAAGGATCATGATCTATTAGAAGATAAAGAAGGTCCAACGAACAAAGCTTCACATGGTTTAGTTGTGGAAATCCAAGAAAAAGAGTCATCACAACATAAACAAATGACTATGAAAATAAAGAGCTTTTGTAGCATGGAAGTGGACCCCACGAACTTGGCAAAAAAAGACTTATAATGCACAGAGTTGGGCTCCACAAATACCAATGGATTGGAAAGAGAAGGGTAAAGATCCACGCGAACTACAAAGAGATAAAGATTCACGTGGATTGGAAAAAGATAAAGATCTACATGACTTGGTTTATGATGTGATCCAAGTTCAGACCAAGTCCAACCCCAAGAACAATGATCCAATTGAAGCTACACCCGGCCCAATGACCAGAGTAAGAAGCCCAAGATTATTGAAAGATCTTTTGAAACAAGGGATGCCAAAGATGCATGAAGATTTGGGAGGGTGCGACGCACATGCACATGTAGGAATTAAAAACACATGTGTCATGCACATGCACATGTAGGAATTAAAAAGTCACATGCAAATCATACAAATCTCGTAGGAAAAGATCTTATCTGACTGAATCTACTCAAATCAATGCAAATTATGTTCAAACGTAGTTTAAATATGAGATGACATCTGATCATGCAAAGGATCATTATCTCACGATTTTATTAGTTATTTTATCTTTATTTTTGTTTTTTATTATTTAATTTAATTTTAATGTGTAGCCTATTTAATGGAAAAACTATTTCAAATTAATAGAAGAACAAGTTTGAATTAAAAAAGATTGAGTTTTTAGATAGGATTTCCCTTTAGTTCTTTCCGAATAACAACGATCTTCTTCAAGTCACGCTTGAAGAATCTCGCTTGAAGAATATCGCTTGATAGCTTTGGTTCTTACCAACGAGTTTTGTAACACTCGGAATTTTTCTAAAACGTATGCAACCCTAGTTTAGAAGTAAGTATGAGAGTTTAACGTTCATTTTAGGGTTATGTTATATGGAGTAAAATTTGAAGAGAAAATTAGAGAAAAGAAAATGAAACCCTAGATCTAAGTGATAAAAAAATGTGTTAAGATGAAATTATAATAGAAAATTTTAAGTGAACAAAAGTGAAAGAAAAGAGATCTTTCACGTGGAAAATAAGGGAGTAAAGGTGGTGGGGTGTTTTTTTTAATAAATTAATGATTGTGGTTAGAAATCAAAAGATTAAAAAGATGTTTTATAAATTAGGAGGATTAAGTGTTTAAAAAAGGAAAAAAACATCTCCTTCTTCCCCTCTTTTCCTCCACGCCATTTTCAGCCATTAGAAGCATTTCATCCTCCATTTTCATCAAGCTTTTCAAGAGTTTAAGGTATAAAATCAAGTGGGTTTTGAGTTTAATACTTGATAGTGATGGTTTTTTGGGTAAGGTATTTTTGGGGTATTTGGTTAGGGTTTGGGAAACCCTAAGGGTTAGGTCCAAAAATTTGGTTTCTAATGTTAAGTTTCTTTCCAAATTTCATGGTTTAGTTGTTGGATGGATTAGTTTAGGTTGTTTTACGGATAGATTTGAGTTTTGGTGGAAATTATACAAAAATCGGATTTTTGAGTAAGAGCACCGATTCTGTTTTTGGCATTTCTGATTGGTTAAGTTATTTGTTTGGTTAATTTGAGTAATTCAATGGATAGTAGACGTGTAGAGGTTTACGGATTGGGGTGGCACGTCAAAATCTGATGAAAAACAAATAAGTTATGGCCGTTTGAAGTTGGACGCTGAAAAATTATGGGAAAATCGGATTTTAGAGCTTAGAGGGTAAATTGTCTCAAGTGTTGTTTAGTTTTGAGTTAGAAAATACTTTAGAATTTATTAGTGGCTTTCTAAGTTATTTCTTTATATTTATTAGGTTGTCGAGCGAGTAAATTAATCGGACGAGTGAGCAAACACGGGCCGAGCAGTCAGGTAAGTAGAGGAACTCTTTTTGTTGCCTTAGGCCTACACCATGGAACGGTAGGGTAAACGGTTGGTTTCTTGTTTCGCGTTGTGTTGTGTTGTATTGCGTATTCTTCTGGCATGCATCACGTTCTAGTTTTGTGCATTGTGAATTGCGAGTGTGAATTGTAATAAGATAATAAGAATTGTAAGAACTGTTCTCGAGTAAATCAGCCTTGTCGGGAATAAGTGCTAGAATGTAGCCCCCCGAAGGGATTTTTACGAGAGAGTGGTTTGGCTAAATTGTAAGAACTGGTCTCGAGTAAATTGGCCTTGTCGGGAATAAGTGCTGGAGTGTAGCACCCTGAGGAGACTTTTACGAGAGAGCGGTTTGGCTAAAAGATTTAAGACATCGTGAGTATGAACTCCTAGACAGTCATAGGGTTCTACAATCGATGTGGGTAAGGCAAATCGTGCTTGGCCGTCCTAGACAGTTATGGGATGCGTGCTAACCGGTTTTATTTGGTTGGATCAAGGCGTGGCTGTAACACCCGGAATTTTTGGCCATGGGATTATCCCTTGAATTGTCGATTGGGATTATTTCACTATTAATATAGTGAATAGTTTATCGAAATTGTGGGATGTCTAGTGGGGGAAACCAAACTGAGGTGTAACCGAAACAACGAACTGAATAACAATTTAGTTGGAAACCAAAGAGGGGCAATTTAGGAAGCAATTAAGGTTTTTTTGGCCGTTGAGCCCCCCACAGCACTGATCTTCTAAATCAACTCCACTGCATCTCCAAAGATGGAGTCTCTGCGCGCCTAATTCACAAGATTACCCCATTTGCAACACAGTGGCTGCTATTGGGCAAATCGTCATGTACCAAGACCAACTCTATATTTCTTGGGCGGTTTAGGCAGTGAGTATAACGCATTTGTGACTTCGGTCACCAATTGCTCCGATCAGCCACCGCTCGAAAAAATCTATAGTCTCCTCCAAAGTTACGATTTTTGGCTGGAGAAATAGAACCTCGCGATCAATCTCCCGACGCCGGATCAACTCAGGCGAACGCCGCCTACCAGCGTTCGTTTCGTCAGACCTGGAGTCCTCGTGTGATGACCCGAATGGGAATGTATGTATATGACTGCAGGGCAAACCTCGGGTTGCGGAGCAAACCTCGGGACCTAAGCCGAGTGTAGGCGAATCCTGGACTCGAGTATAGGCGAATCCTGGGTCGTAAAGAGGGGGTGGTCACAATCCCAAATCGCTTGGGGAAGTACATGGAAATGAAACATATGTAAGAGATTCCTCCCAAAATAGCAAGACGCGTTTTTGAGTACAATTGGCAACGGATCCCATAAGAATATGAAGTAAAAGTGCTTCGGCGAGAGCAATCCCAGGTGGGTGGACCTTCTGGGAAGTTCTCGCCAAACAAAGCCGTGAGGGGAGGATATTGTGCTACGGCCCAATCCCCAGAGCGGACAATATCTTGCGGGGAAAATGGGTCGTTACAAATGGTATCAAAGCCGGTACCCAACGGA